>JAZDUA010000564.1:675000-967920 GCA_038098605.1 Gryllus longicercus | reverse complement strand
AAATCACATCGATACTACACTTTGCGCTGAATATGGCGCTTTAAATTTCATGGCAATATCTGCTTTCATTTTTGAGAAAAAATTGCAAAAATAAGCGACGCGAACAGGTTTCTTTTTTTCTCTTCTTTTTTTTTTCTTTAAAGTTTATCCGCAAAAAACTTCGTTCCATCTTTTGATATTATGTTCCCTAGATCGGCTCAAAAAACATATGTTTGGCGACACAATTTTTGTAACAGTCTTCACAAAAAATAAGCGACGAATATTGAATACTAATCTGAGTCAATAAGTCAATAAAAACATTGAATACTATATCTGAGTAAATAAAACACTATCTCTTCAAGGACAGGTATTAGAATCTAATTTTCATAAAATTTACCAATTTTAATTTGATGACACCCTTATTATACTGAATAGAATGAAATTTCAAAACACATATAAAAATATCATCTGGACATACACCCTGGGTATCATCTAAAACATACAAAGAATTGTTTTGACTACACGATATTGTAGTTGGTAAACAAGAAACTTTTTGGCTAGATACGATGTACACATCTGTAGGACTGACATCAACATTTATCGTGCTCTCTTCCAATACAGTTTCTTGCACATTGTTTATAAACTCAAACAAGGGTGCTGTTGTATTATAAAAATTACTTCATGATACAAAATCATATACAATATCAAAAATAAAAATGCGCAAAGGTTCTTCGAGTATTTGATTAAATTTAATGGCATATATTTAAGCGTAGATGTATTTATCAAAGTAAAAAAACAAGAATCCTCATCCTGAAGCTTTGCAACCTCCTTTTGTAAAATCCACGACGTTCGAGTCCAATTAAACCTAATCTGAGACATTTCACACACATTTGCCTTAAACAAAGCATTTGACAATCTTTTATGAAAGAATGCCATTCGAGTTTTAAACATTTCATAAGAATTTTTTCGAAATGGAACGGATGCGTAAACGATATGAGCTTGGACACCGCGGGAACAGAAATATTCATTTGGTTCATAGTTAACAACTGTTACATTATCATCAGTACGAGTAGTTTTCAACTTCTTCTCCGCAGGCCCGGGATGATTAGAAGACAGTTGCCGGTCGCGTGGAGGCGTGGCCAGCGCAGGGCCTGGAAAACGATTCGCGGACACGTGCCATATGCCGTGTTTCAAGGCATCGACATTTTTATTTCTAGACATACAATAAGTTTCTTCAAATCGATTAAATAGACAGTCGCTACTGTGCCACCCGCCTATGCACTTGTTGTTGTTGCAATAACTTTCTTTTCACTTGTTAAAAATATAATATAATATTTTTGTGGCAAATATGCCTCTCCATTTTTTGCAAATATTCAACACGTACATGCGAGTATGTGAACTAACCGAATAGAAAATGTTTCAAAACATTTTAACAATTTTTTTCTGAAAGAGTTCAATACACCACACTCTAATATATATGTATTATATTTTTATAATGAAATCGATAAAGCATAACATGAGGAAACCGTTGTCTCTGTATTTCTTTAAATAGTGTTCCTCTAAAATTTCAACTATACAAGAAACGTATAAACATTGTTCAAGGGCTATAGAGGAAATAATTTTACATTTTGAATTGTACGACGATCGTTGCTCTTTCAATATATCAAACGACGTTTGTCTAAATTCTCATTTAAATAGTATTTTATTACTTTTAGAAGCTATTTTATCTCATACATTTTCAGAAAATATACTTTTCCACCTATTGCGGAATATTACGGAAACTCTCACAAACTTCGCCTCTTCAATACATTCGCAAATAATGAAAACTATATATATATATATATATATATATATATATATATATATATATATATATATATATATATATATATATATATATATTTCTTCACAATAAAGTTAGCTTTGAGTTCACTACAATCATCTATTCTCACAATAGGGTCTTTACTACAATCATCCATCCTCACAATAGAGTCTTTACTCCTGATAATTGAATCTACAAGGTGAATAATACAATCCTTTCAGAACCATTTTAAAAAAATATTTCAGTCAAACACAACGGCATTAGTTTTTTTTAGCATCTGCAAAAAATTAATATTATTAAACGGCAACATAGCGGCACAAACGAGAACGACGCGTAATGCCCTGAGATATTCTAACGTGACAAGCTTTGATTTTTAAATATTTATGTTAGAATTATGTAATTAATATTCTATTGTATTATAAGAATATATTTATTTTGGCCACAATTGGCGTCTTTGCCAGGTAGTAGCCAATAATTTACACTATACAAATGAAAATGAAGTGATATTAAATATTTCATAATAAATACAATGGAAACGAACAATAATGTATTACCTAGAACCGTATATACCCCAGCACAGCAAGAAAGCCTCCATTTCACGCGTACGCATGTGAAAGATTATATATATATATACACACACACACATACACCCCCAAAATATACTTAAAGCTAATTAATACAATCTAATTATATTCTATCGTATCTAATTCTAATCTTAAATTTTATTTCATTTATTCTATTCACTTCTGCTACGTCTGGCTGCGCTGCACTACACTGCAACGCCCAGCCCCACACTCCACTATATTTTATTTTATTTTTAACATTGGTAATGTCGCATATCACACTGAATTTCCCTGGAACTGCACTTCACTTCACTAAAAATAGCTAATAATTTGAAGAAAAGAAAAAAAAAATACTATTTTAGACTTCTTATGCGAGTTTTAAAACATTTTACATCCTTGGGAAAGGGCTCCATGACTGTTGCAGGTATTTCGTTTCAATCCCTAATTGTGTGATTTACAAATGAATATTTACCGGTATCAGTTCGCTGCCGTTGACTTTTTATTTTCCATTTATGATCTTTTCTCCCTATACGTGCAGGACTATCTAGTCTTCCACTTATTCCCTTCCACGCTGGAGATTTATTATACGCTTTAAACATACAACATAATCTTGCATTCTTCCTGCGGGTACTTAATGATTGGAAATGTGTTTGTGTGTCACGTTCCCTTGCAAACCCTCTATTTATGAATTTCACTGCCCTTTTTTGGATCTTTCCTAATTCTTTTATTTGACATATTCGGTACGGATCCCAACAAGCTGACGAGTATTCAAGAGTTGGCCTAACTAAAGAGTTGTGTAAGCCAATTTTCTACTTTCCATGTTACCTTTCTTTAAAATTCTCTTGACACATTATATGCGTCACATTATAGAAACCTTATTGTAATTATGCACCTTCGTCACGAGCTGGCAAGAGGGACATAAGCAATCGCAAGCTTCCTTACGAAGAAAGGTTGGTATTCAAGGCCCCCGATTGGATGAGTGGAGGTTCGATCTTTAAAGGGCTTTTTATTTTTAATCGAAGTATACTTTCTAGAACCACTGATCATGGATGAAAATTAATTTATGCACTGATGTTCCAGACATGGAGGAATATTTCGAGCATTCGGAGGAATACATGACTGTAAGAAGCTTAAAATACTATGGTAAGCATGGTAGAAACAACCAACATGCTATACTACGAATAAAATTATAATTATTTGGGAGTGGAGGGGGAGCGGCGTTGCCTCATACTGCGCGCTCAACACTAGCTAGACAAACAGAAGGAAGGAATGTTGAGAAACTCGTAACTAGTGTTCCAACATTTGTTCCCTAATTTTAGGTCTCGATGTGCATATGTCAAAGCTTTTGATTCGCTGGTTTCTACGTTACGGCGTTAGCGTCATCACGTGATATTTGTCAATCCCCTTATAATATTGCAGGAGATCCAACGCCGGTGGTGGGGGGTACGAAAAGTGACCGCAGCTAAATTGTACATTTTACATTCAGCGATATCATTTGGTGAATGGGAGAACATTTTACATTTTACCGCGTTGGTCCATTACAATACCTTGAGCACGTGTATGCGAGTGTACACATAATTAATATTATTATTATTAATGCTATAGCATCCCTGTACAGCACAAAAGCCTCCCACTCTGGTGGGTAGCTCACAAAACAACTTAGTAGGTGAGCTAAATCCTGGCATTAATTAAATTGTTTTCTATTTTTTATCAATTCTGTTATAAAGATATATAGACAAGTTCATAACAAAACCTGTGAATTTTCCTGCAGCACAATTTTCACTGTTAAATAGTAGTTTGCTAGACACATTAACATGTTACACACTCTTCTTATCTTCACATGGATACACATTAAACAATTTGTACACATTAGCTACAAACACCATTCACGCCACACCAGTTGTAATCACAGAGAAATACTCCTGGAACAAGAAGGAATTAAGAATTCGTCCATGGTGCAGAAGTTTGGCATAATTTAAAGCGCAACTGGTTTAGTAACATAACAATCACTACTTTTATCTTACTCTCACAGACAGCTGATTTTAAACCAGCTTAATAGGATATTCGCCATAGTATTAAGCAATTCAGTAATTTGCGAGACATTACACACATTTTGAATGTTAGCAAATTTTGAAAATTCAGAAGTTCCAATAAAACTCAGATTTGCAAATATTTTTATAAGCAAATATCAAGCTATTTAAGCAACAAATTTAAAGAAAACATTACAACCATTTTGAAAAAATTTTTAAAATATTACATCTTAATCTTACTCACACTTACTCTCTCATCTTAAGTACATCTGGAAATTAAAATATCATCGCAAGACTGATCAGAAAATATCAACTTTGAAAAAATCCTGTGAATGGTTTACATGCTAACGACCACAAACGTTTTGCCAAAATACACTTTTTCAGGATCTACATGTGAATGCTGGGTACACTATGTATTTGAGAGAATAATTTACTACCTATAGAGGTAAGACAAATCTACTTCACGTAACGAATCATTCTCTTGAAAAATTAGCACTTTTTCCTACATTACATTACTTGCACACTCTTTCCTTGGCTAGTGCTATTACAGCTAGGTTAAGTGGTACTGCCAGAGAACAAGCAAAATGTGCCTCAATTCTTGCAATCACTCTCACTGAAGAGAGAAAAGCTGATTGACACTATCACTTGCTCCCTCGTAAAGGGGAAGAGGAACAATTGATATTCATTGTCACTAAAAATAATTTTGCAAATATGTTTTTAATTAAGGGATTCTCTCAGAATTATCATTAGGGACCTAACTTTTGCCTCTCAAGAATAATGCTCTGTCTAAATATGTTTTATAAATAACTTTTACGTTATAAATGACAGTGAACCGCTCCAAGGCACTTGTTGAGTAGGAAGGAGATCCATATCATAGCCAGGCAATGTCATTCATCAGTGGAGGTAAAAAATAGGGTAAGATTATTTAATCACATCACTAAATATATATTGATATTACTTTAGAGGAGACTAGGTGTTTGAAACCTAGAAAGTAAGGCAGAAGTACAACAAAGGAAGTTGTGTCTTCCCTTGAAAATAATATACTCTGACCAAATTGCATTAAAGCTGAGATATTAATTATCAACAATGTAAATGCTTACAAAAGTAATACAATGAGACCTTATTAACCCCAATATGTGGTGGTTTCCGATATTCTCTATCATTTTTTTAACAATTTTTTTGACTGAGCCTAAAACAGGTGAATCTGTTTGTACATCGACCTACAGGCAAAGATGACCACATACGTTTTTAAGAAGCTTTTCACTAACCTAAACTACAACAGCATAAGTATATACAAAAAATAAATATTAGTTAAAAATTATAAGAGACATCATTGATTTCATACAATTAATGAAATTATAAAAACTGCTATATTTTTGGGTAAGTGACTTCTTGTAAATAAAATATAGTCAATGGTAAATGTATTTAATCTTCAAGTTCAAGAGAATCACAAATCATTTTACAACAAATGTGGTTTTAATGTTAATTTACGATCACAGAAATCAACATTTACTTTTGAAAATGAAAGGTCGAACAAATGGAAATTTCAAGCACTAGGGACAACAGCACAAATGATCCATAAGGCAGGGTTCCAGGTTCAATATACATCAAATCATTGTATACATGAAAGGTATTCATACACGTTTATGTGAAACAATATTATTTTAATATATTTTTTTTATTGTAAGCCCAAAACTATTACAGTTTCCTAAAACCCAATACAGTAAGTTTTCCACACCCAGCCCTATGGACTAAGTATTTTTTGATCAAATCAATACAAGCAACAAGATCTAAACACAGAAAATTTCTAAGACACAGAATGCTAATATGTTTTAGGCTTTTAAGATAAAGTAAGACTACATCTACTTTGGTTATAGACAATACAATCAATATTTTTATGTATTTATTTGTGCAAAAGAATATACAAATTGAGTGGCGTGAGGAAATAGTAACAACTATTTGTGCTATTAGGAACAAAACTATTTCATTCATATATTAATTCTTTGTAACATATTTCTTACGCAAGTAAACAAAGATAATTATTAGTTATTATGCACCAATAAACATGTATGAGTATAGCACAATAAGTTCTCTCTTTTCCCACACCTCCCAATTTCTCCTCTGTTTTCCTGCTTCTCTCTCAATACCTTCAAAAAAATATTTGGTAATTACCTCTTTACCACTTCAGACTTCAACTGCACGTCCAACCTATTTACCTCTCAGTGGCTGTTAGTATGAATCCAATACCTTTCCCTTGAAGTAAATTGCTTTAAACAACTGTCATTTAATACTCATAAAAGGGAATTCATCAAGCAGTAATGAATAAAAATACTGTTTTCACATCAATTAAGTATCATCCTTAACTTCACATACTAAAAAATAAAAAAAATTAAACATTTTCACATTAAACATTGAAACTTCAGAAGGCAAAAAAAAAAAAACAAGCATACAATATAGTTCAACTAAATAAATTTACTTCTGCACATATAACATCTGATGTATTTAATGGATATAATACCATTACTTTAGAATGTGATGAAAAATGCATAAAAATGTCTTATGTTCTGAACAGATGCACACAACTAAAGCAAAAGATTGCAACCATTCTTAGAATACATGATTACACACGAATGGGTATTATTTTAACAAGAACACTTTAAATACCACTCTGCATATCGTAGCACCTTATACAGTGGAAAAGACTTCCACAGACCTTGTAGTATTTCAACTTTCTGCCATTAATTAAACCTCTCTTCGTAGAAAGGTTTGATAAAAATTCATTTTGCAAGTACGTGAATGATGGTAATTTTTTTACTTCTCAATCCATTTGCAAGCCACCTCTGGAATGCACCTTTCAAAAAATAACTTGTGCAATGAAAAAAAAATTGTAAACAAATGCAGAGCATTATACTGACCAACATTATAAAACTGAATAATGTTGTTAAGAAAGATTATCAAAGAAGCATGACTTCATATAGTGCTCCTTGCCTTAAAAGTACAAAAAACATTTTCTAAATTATTAATTTAAACATTTTCTAAAGATAATAAAGTTTGTGACACATGTGCATCATATTTCTGTCCATGTAAAAGAGAATGAAATTAATATTTGTTTTCGTACACATATGATGATATATGATTATTTTCAGAAAACTTTTAAATATAAATCATCTGTTTTTATTAAAAATATATGTCCTTCACCTACACTTGGGAGAATTTCAGGCCTATCACTTAAATTTACAATTACCATGAGGTTTTTATATTTCACTTTTTTTTCTTTTTCTTTCAATAATTATTACAATCTGAAAGTAAACTACTCTCAAGTATCTTCCAAGAAAAATCACACCCCTTAAAAACCAGCACCATTGTATATAAATGCTATCATCACACACTGAATTTGCTTATTTTCTCATTAGCCATTTTATAGAGAAGAGCACTGTTAATTCTATAATTAATTAGAATTACTACAAAGAAGGATTGTGTTTCAGTAATGTAAATCTTCATAGCTAAAATGTATGAAGTTAAAAATGAAATATTTATGTTAATTTTAAAATTCTTAAAAAATAAAAGAACAATTCAATAATGAAATCCTGCAAATATAAACTAAATTTTATAAAGCTACATGATTGTAGTCCTTGACATGGCACTTCAGATAGAATCAACAATTACAGAAAACCATTTATAAACATACTCATGAGATTTACAATTTAAATAACATTCTGATAATAGGTAACTAATTTTGTAGCATTTAATAATTGCTGGATGAGGTCTGACTTGAAAACCTTCAAGTAGTAAGGGAGTGGATTTTCTGTAATATTGATTGTTATTCAAAAAGTGCCACTTCAGTCCATACTCCATTTTGCTTTGATGAGCAAAAAAGTAAAATGGTAATGTAATATCTTCATACCAATGCACATAATCAAAATAACTATTATTCAATATATTATTGTCCAATTTTCCATACAAAATGAGTAAGAGTTGATACATTTACATCAAAACCATGCACACACTAAAAGCTTATGTGCTGAATATCATACCTTTGACATAATACTTTTGTACAAACAATTTAAACAAAATACAGATTATTAGAACAGAAAATAAATATAATATTTCTTCCACTTTAACACAATCTTGCTGCATGACTTCAATTCATTAAAACATTTTCATTACTGTACAACAAGTTTCCATTTCAAGACGTCAATTTTTTTCTCTCTCTGCCTGTTCTCCACCCCCCAATTAGAGCAATAAAGTTCAATAGTTTAAGATGAAGTCTCTTCAACTAGACATTAGACAAGGTGAACATCAACGAAGTTTTAGGTCATAGGGAAAATGAAATGAGATTCCTAAATATCTAGTTACCCACACACTATTGACATTTGTAATACATTCCAGGTTGTAACAGAATATAAATAGAAAAGAATAATTACCTGCATGTTTAAAATAATCCATTCCACAAGTTCAATATGATTCAAAATATCCTTCCTTGGCTTGCAAAATGTAGTGAAAGAAGTATACAATGAAACAACATTCCTTCCTCTCTCTCAAGAAACATAAAATACATTATATCATTCTATTAACTTAATTTTTTTTTACTGAACATTCCCTGTATCAAGCAACAGATCATAGAATTCTCATCAGTAGAATCAACCAGCAACAGGATCTCTCAATATAATAAACCAATACGGAAATAGAATGCACTTAGTAACTTATGTTCAATTAAAACTTAAATGGCAAACTGACCATCGAATTTTATTTTGACTATTATCTACAACATGGTACACAGCAGTCGTACCTTTAACTTTCTTTCTCTCCAGCTAATATCCCATTCTAACATTTACGACCAATGTCACATGACTAACGCTTACGTCGGCAAACACGTTTGTGCTCTTTTTGCCAGTGCAGCTGCTGACACTCAATGCTACAATACGCTGTGTTCCAACAGCAATGATAAATTGCTTCACATTCGCAATTATAGCACTGAAAAAAAGAAGAAAGAGATCAAGATTAGTTGCTGCAGGAGTGTGGGCAAACAAAAATTACACGTTTTGGCAAGCTTTGTTTCTACTTATTCAGTGTGTGTCAATGATATTATCTGATAAGTAGGCATTGAGTCTTCAAATGAATATTACATTGATTTGGATAGCTTATGTTTATTAAATAGGGCTATTACACACACACACGCGCGCACGCGCGCACGCACGCGCACACACACACGCACGCACGCACGCACGCACGCGCACGCCCACGCCCACGCACACGCACACACACACAAAAAAACATTGTTAATTATTTCTCGTTTGCTGAAGTATATATTTTTAACAGAATAAACTAACTAAAAGTAATGAATTGTTTCTTATTAATTTCTGTACGTCTCAGGTTTAATTATTTTTTAATGACGCTCAATATAATTTGATAATAATGTCAGTATAAATGTTAAATTGTATTATTGAGAAAAGAAAAGGCTGATAACTTTCAGTAGTTGCCATCAATTCAACAACAGGTTACAACAAACAGAACTTTCAGAAATCTCAATTCTGCACATTAACTGCACGTCCACATATAAAAAGATACTGTATTATATGTCAAACCCGTAAGTACAAGTGAAAAAGGGAAATTACGATAGCCATGGTTTAAATATTGTGAAAGCTAAGGAGCATAGCAGGCAAAATAAAATCAAATAATTTATAACAGTAATAAACCTGATATTAGTCGGGCAACCAAGATAATTAAAAAAGAGAGAGAGAGAGAGAGAGAGAGAGAGAGAGAGAGAGAGAGAGAGAGAGAGAGAGAGAGAGAGAGAGGGAGAGAAAGGAAGAGAGAGAAAGAGAGAGAGAAAGAAAGAGAGAAAGAAAGAGAGAAAGAAAGAGAGAAAGAAAGAGAGAGAGAAAGAAAGAGAGAGAGAAAGAAAGTGAGAGAGAAAGAAAGTGAGAGAGAAAGAAAGAGAGAGAGAAAGAGAGAAAGAAAGAAAGAGAAAGAAAGAGAGAAAGAAAGAGAGAGAAAGAAAGAGAGAGAGAGAAAGAGAGAAAGAAAGAGAGAGAGAGAGAGAGAAGAAGATTAATTTAATAAATGAGGTAACAAATGAGGTAAATGCGGTAATTTATCAATAGGCATTGGATTTTAGATAAAATGTCTCTTACCATTTTGATGTGATGGGAATTATACAGAAGAAAACAATATTGGACAAAATTGAAGTAAAATATGGCAGACTAAATTCAGATAGATGACATTATGAGAAACTGTCAACCCCCACACCTACAATTTAGTGATACCAAATAAATTTTGCCTCTCCCACCACTCTTTATTTTTGACATGAAGGTTGCTTAATAATACATATTTCTACAATACTTTATAATACATATTTAAAGGTTTCATTCACAATCTTCTTGACGAGACCATCATAATTGCAAAAAATTCTTACTAGTGATGCAAAATGACTTGGATGTATTTCTATTAATTTTTACCAGATATCTATTTAAACGTTTTTCACACTAAACTAACAAATGATATATGAGTAATTTGAAAAATCTAATATCAATTGCAGGAATCAAATAGCACCCAGGGCAATTAACAATTCATGAAATATTACATGAATAGGAACAGAACTTGCTCCACATTGAAATAACACAACTAAAATTTACAAAAATTATATTTTGTACGTGCAATTACTTCTTTCTCCAATAACTACATCCAAAATAATAAAATAAATAACGATAAATTATTTCAGTTTCTTTGAACTAAATGAGATAAAATAATGACAGGTTATATTATTCACAAGAGAAATTATCTTTCGATGCTTATGCTTTTGATAGATTTGTTAGTGATTCCAGGTGTGTCAACTATCAAGGTCATTAGTCTTGTAAGTGTAGTGCTTTATTTTATTTTATTTTTTGCGGAACTGATCTTCCCCTGCTGCATGGTAAGATCCAGTGGTGATCTACATCAGCTTGCACAGTTTTCCCCAACCAGATATTTCCCACAGTGGCGTCATATCAGTCGCCTTGTACAAACGTGACAAAATATTAGCCATGTGCATTTCATGCTCATGGACAGCGCTGGCGGGAAGAGATGCCGGGTTGAACAACGGTAAACCAAGGGAGCGGAAGGGAAGGGGTGCCATGTCGTGGGTGGCCACTTGTGGACCTCATAGACCACTTGCAGCAAACTTGTGAACCCCGTAGACAGGCTAGCAGTGGAAACGCGTCGGCGGAAACAGTGAGATGACGCAGTTCCGGCAGCCGGCCCAGAAGGTAATATAAACGAACCCCGGACCTAAACTCCTTCTTCTGATTCTTGGGCGTGTCAGTAGGAAGTTGTGTGGGTTGTGTGCGGCGCTGCATTTCAATGCATAGGCTACTCAGGCAGGGAACTGAAGCCGGTGTGCTACGTCGAGACGGGAGGTGCGGCATACTCGCTTGTATGCTCACGTAGGCTACTGGTGCATCACACCAAATAAGATATCTAATTATCAGGCCAGCGGTGGTGGTGACCAGCAACATTCCTTCTAGTAACGGGTCAATATTGTTTATTGTAATTATTGTACATAGTATTCAGATGTTGGAGCATATTTCAAATAAATACTCAATAAATTACAAATCGTTCATGTCTGTGATTTATTGCCCCAGCAAAGATGCCACACCACCAGTGGGGCACTGCCCCAGCTGGGATAAACTGTAAACTGGTCTCTCAACAAGTGTGGCAGAGTAGTGCGTATAAGTGTAAGGGAAGAGGATAGGACAAAGAAAAGGGAGGGAAGATTGTGCCAGGTCCATGCCCCGTTTACTAGGGCACTGCTCTGGCATTCGCCTGATGTTGATCAGAGAAACCAGCGAAAACTATCAATCAGAGCAGCTGGCATCTAGAATTCTCCTCCAGACAATTTATAATTTTGACTTACCCACTGCTTCTTCTTAATTTCTGAAATGTTTTGCTTATGTTTTTCAGCTAATTGTTTCATTTCTTCCACATGATGTTCTTCAGCAGAACGAAGAGCTGCAGTGACAGCCCTTTGCTTTTCTGCCTCAAATTCACGACGCATCTACATGAAACACAAGCAAAGATTAAAAATCCAGGAAAAATAATGACAATAATAATTAACATAATATCATAATTACAATCATAAAAATAATAATAGTTGGAGAAGTAATAAAATAAATATCGAAGAGGAACCTTTAAAACCATGTTCAAATTCCTGAAGTTTTAATGCACATGACAGTTAAAATATTTGTTAATTAAAAAGGAGTTTTGGGAAAATCAGGGTGCTTCTAGAAGTTTCTCCAAGGTCCACAAAAAAGGGGGGAAAATTCATGGCAAAACATTCATTGAAGCATTTACAGCGAATATTGCATTATTTTTCCACCTAATCATAGCAGAATTGAGACATGTCATCAATTCTGCTATGGAATCAACATTTGTATCCCTTAGGGATATGTAATATTCCATCTTGGATATCCCAGCCAATCAATATCACTGCCATCTGGGATATGTAATATTTACATAATTTTTTTGACCAATGGCCTGGAGAAATTCAGGTAGACTGAGGGAATGTTACAAAATCAGAGACTATTGTTTTTGAAACAATAACAACCTCTGAACAGTAAAGCGAAACCTACATTTCAATGTAAAGTGTAATTTGTTAATTTTTTACCTAAGAATTATACTGACTTCATTTGTCTGAAGTAACGAATATTGTTTTACTATAGTTAATTTCTTCTTATCAAGTATACCTGAATAGTAATTAACAAGCCAAACTTTTTTTAAAGTCTCCCCCCCCCCTTGATCAATCGGTCTACTTTAATGTTACATTTTTTACCAGGTTTTCACTCTGGAATTTGAAAACTTATTGGATCTTTTAATCTTTATGCTATATATTTTCAAAATTCTTACTCCAGTGTCGGCAGACGCCTGATCCAAACCATTTCTTAGAGAATATTTGAGAATTATTTCCTTTTCCAACTCACAGGCCTTCACAACTTTCTCAATAATTTTGCATTTGTTGTTATTATAAATTCTCCTTTTGTTCAAGGAGCCTCTTGAGAAGGGCCTGGACCAAACTCAACCTTTGATTTCTTTGAGAAAACCATGAAGAGTTCAACTTTAACAGCATATAGCTTCTGTTTCATGCCAACGAAGAGGCTGCGTTTGAAATGTCATCAGTGCTCGCTGGAAACTTTTACCTTCACCTGTTTTAATGTACCAAGAAGAGTAAAGGTATGTCACAGGCCAAAAAAAAAAAGTAGCATGGTTAAAACCATTTTATGGTAACCATCAGCAACTCTGCAATAATGCAAAAAATACACGAATTTCTTGAGAGGGCAAAGAAAAGATGAAAATTGCTGGGGGGCAAAATCCTGTCTGTAGGGTAGACATACAGCTCAACTCACAACTGATCCTTCAGCAGCAGTTTCAGTGGAAGGAGCATCCACCCGCTTTCTAGGTGCACCTTGTAAACATGGTAATCTAACTCCAAAGAACTCTTAACTTCCGGTAAGGTTTAAACAGTAGTGGTGATACATCTCATGCTTTGTCATATTATTTACAATGGTTGCATTGTATTATAATATTGCAAATTGTAACCTAGTTCTTTGGGCATCTCATTAAAAACACTCTTCATCAAAAACAAAAGAATGGAAAATATGAATTTGCAATTTTCAAGAATTCAAATATTTTAATGAAATTCAAACTCTCAGCCATTTATATAAGCACATTTAAATCTACCTGAGCGAAGATTCAAATAAAAAATATCACGAAGTACATTTACTAAAGGTATATTTATTTAATGAGATTTTGAATAAATAAATAACATAATAGAAAATTAGAAGAACTAAAGCAAACATTTCTGCAGGCTAAGACACTGTTTTACTTTTAGAATACCTTTTCCACTGTCTCCTTAGTGGCTTTCTCTATATCCTTTGAGCTAGTTTTTCTCTCATATCCTTTCATCAGGCGAGGATGAGTCTGCACCATGATGGAACGTGTTCGAGGCTCCTGGCATGATGACGACACCATGTCCTCCTGTGATAAACCATCTTTCTGCAAAATATAAATCAGTAGGATTAAATGTCTTGAAAACTTTCTCTTTCAAAAAATAATCTGTGTGGAATATCTGCAATATAGAGGAAATATTTCAGTATTTTATCTACCTTGTTATCTGCTTTAGCTTTGCTTGTTGATGATATCGAGCTTTCTTCATCTTGAGATACTTCACCTTCAGATTCAGCTTTTATCTTTACTTTTGGTTCCTCATCATCATCTTCATCTTCATCATCATCTTCTGTTTCTTCTTTCTCTACCTTTATAGGCTTTGGTTTAGTCTCTTCTTCTGGTTCGCTTTCCTAGTAAACAAATGTATAATCAAACAATCTATTACGAGAACCAGAGCAAGTTTTCACAATGAAATTAACATGATGCAAAAGATGAATCCAAATCATCTTTCTTTGGTTTGAATGTATGAAAACCAAAACCCTACTTTCCTTGAGAAAAGAAATAGAATCTCTATATTCTCCATCAAAAATGTGAACACATTTTTTTAAGGCCAGAATGATTTACCCGTTTTTAATTTATTTTGCAACTATGGCAGCTTAGGGTTGGTAAATACTACGAACAGCAAGGTTATTTAAAATTAGCTCATAAAAGGGTTACAGCAATTACAATTTAATCAATATTCACATAACACAAGTAGGGAAATAATCTGTATATTTGCACTAAATTCCATATTATTGCCTACCACAGTTCTGAACATATTGAAATCACATTCTATCTCTTCACGTCTACACCAATTAACAGAGAAAAAAGAAGAGGCAGAACAATGGAAAATAGAATAGTATATTCATCAGCTATTGTTTCCGATTGCAAATATGAAACTATGCTGAACAGTAATAATAACAATTTCCACAAAAACTCATGAAATAATAACTAGTAGTTCAGATCTTGGTAACCTTTAATTTCGACAGTTTGCAGGCACATAATAAAAATCGCACCAAAATTGCATTTTATTAATTGACATCAAATTCTACCTCAAGCAAAATTGGAAATGCAGACCAGACACCACCTTTTTTTCGATATGCCCAATTCGACTGTGCATCTCGCAGGCAAGAGAAGTGTTCCCACAAGAAATGCAGGGACAGAGAAGCAACGCCACACCGTTATGCTGGTGATAACGGCAGAAGGGGGCAAGTTGCCGCCATACACTGTTTTCAGTATGAAAATTATGCTGAAGAAGTTTCTCCCAGAGATAAGAGTGCATGTCCAAGAAAATGGATGAAAACATTTTGGACTGGATGAAGCATGCATGGTTGCAGTAGCCTGGTGCGCTGCTGACAGAATGGCCCATGCTAGTTTAGGACAGTTTCCAAGCTCACACAATCGAGAGGTTAAGTAGTAAACTAAAGGAGGACAATGGAGATTTAGTATAGATACCAAGCGGCATGATCGGGATGCTCCAATCTTTAGAAGTGACTATTAACTGGCCATTCAAAATGCACGTGTGACATTTGTACCAAACGTATGCTCAAGGAACGGAAGCCATGGCTCCTACTTTCCGGTAAGGTCCTCAACGCCATTATAACCTACACGTGTCAATGGATTTTGAATTCGTGGGCATGGTTTCCAGGTGTGGTTTTGAAGTGTGTAGCATTTCAACAAAGATGAACGGTAGCAAAGACGCTGTATTATGGAATATTTCCAATGATTGTGAAAGTGACAACTAATCAGCGGGAATGTCTAAGAGTGATGAAAGTGATTAAATTTTACTTTAACACAGATGTCAGGCCAGTAGGACAGGGTTTTGCTCGCCACAACACACCGAGCAGAATTTGCTCGACATTGAAAGCTGAGCATCCGATGCTCGGTGCGAGAGGAACAAGTGACTGGCTATTCAGTCAAAAAGTAGGGTTCGACACATGAAGACAAAAACGCCATAGATTGAAACTACAAAATGACGAATATAAATTAAGTGAAAAAGTGGGAATGAAAAGTGAAGTGTGCAATAAATTCCCCTTGGTGATTACTCACGATGAGTGGGTTATGTTTTTTGCAAATATTGCTCCTCTTTGTTATCGTTTTTGACTGCAATTACTAACTTAAAAACTCATATGTGCAAAACGCAACCCAAAGCAAGAAAATCAGATCCAATACCACTAAAATTAAATTGTGCAATTACACAGAAATATGTTAAAATGTGTAGTACACAATGCATGTAGTATGTACAACATACTCCCTTCTGTTAAGGGCATTCAATGTAGATATTTAGTTAATGCATTATTTATTGAATT
This sequence comes from Gryllus longicercus, assembly GCA_038098605.1. NCBI lineage: Eukaryota > Metazoa > Arthropoda > Insecta > Orthoptera > Gryllidae > Gryllus > Gryllus longicercus. The sequence goes on along the minus strand of JAZDUA010000564.1, from coordinate 951,260 downwards.
GTGAGAATATATGTACTTCATTAACAAGATGAACCATAACAATGATTAAAGCAGATTTTTTAACATTGAGGTTTTTACGATGTAATTTTTTTGTGTTTCAATGAAAAACTTCCATAATCACAATTTTGTCGAAATTAATACAAGTAAATAAAATAACTGATGATACCACCATCTTCCCAATGCCCTTATACATCCTATGCCTTTTCTCGTGTTTCACTATTGGTGAAGTCGTCAATGCAAGGCATCCTTTTACAGTGAACTAAAGAACTACTCACCCCTTGAGATGACTCTGTGCACTCCGGCTTTCATCAGTTTTGTTAATTGTTTTTAGTTTGTTTTGTCCGATAAACCATAGTTAAAATTAAATAAAAATGGCCCCTGTTACATTAAATTCTCCCTCAAGTGACAGTAAATGTTAGAGGTTTCTAAACAAGTTTTTAAAACATCGATCTTTAAACATAAGCATAATATCAAACAAAACAATGTTGAATAAATACACTGTAATTAAATTTGGAACACTCATATTTTGAAACATCAATGTTTTGTTTTCGATGTCACTTTCTTAAAGCAAAATTCACCATGGCCACTGCTGGGGCCCATAAATCAGCCCACCGCAAGTGAGTACAAAGTAATAGAGGATGAAATGCTCGAGCTAGTACAAGCAAGCAAATGGCACACCTTGCAGATCTCTACTACGTACATTTGTGAAAACTAACTTATTTTCCGCATAATTTTTTTTTTTCTTACAATGATCTTTTTTAATGAATAATCTTGGGTATAAGCCACACCCCCATTTCATAAGTTACTTAAAAAATGACTAAGGATAAAACTTAAGAAATGTATAATACTCATGGAATATATTAAAATTAAATATTAGATCAACACATTTCTCAGCAAAAAAAAAGTATGAAGGTAATGATGAAACATTTGCTGCCAAAACAAAATCCTTATAATAACCACAAAAGCAATAATGACTTACAGGTTCACTTTCCTCCTCTTCACTCGATTCAAGATTAGTGGTGAAGTCATTTGTCTCCTTTTTGAGTTTTTCAAGTAATTCCTGGTGCCTTCTCAACTCCTCACAAGCTTTATTCCACGATGAAGTTCTTTTAACCTGCCAAAAACAAAAAGGACCTGCTTTAACCTGCTTAAAAAGTACTTGAAACAGCCACATTGCATTTTTGTTTATTTAAAGAATGACAATGGTTTCAGTCAATTAATTATACATCAGTCGTTCATAATACAAATATTTACAAATAACAGATTTATATATTTTACTTTGTTCTCCAGATTACATCATTTCAAAATTAACTTCCACAAAAATGCTGGCAACCTGTTCAGATTTTAATCACACAGTTTAAAATTGACCATCCCAATTCTCTGCATTTACTTTCTTTCCATACTACATGCTCATGTAGTAAAGAGAAAGTATTTTAATGCTGTGACAGAAATCGACACATTAGTTTGCGACAGCATTAGTTTTTACTAAATAAAAAAATATGTAAGCAAGAAGACACGAATTCCACCTTAAAAAGAAATGCAACAAGGCCTGTAAAATATGACAAATGCATTTTAAAAATGTCTATGAGGTCAAAATAATTTCATTATAATTTAAATAATACAAATCTGTAATCCAATACTGAAATTTTCACCTGCACTACACATGAAAACTTTTATCTTCTATGAACATAATCACCTGATACCTTTCCAACATTTCTAAGAATTTAATCGATAATATTTTTCACTTACAAAATTATTCTTAATGCTTAATTAGACACAATAACTACAATTTTTTTTCATTCACAATGCTGTCTATACAAGGTGCTAGTGTGGACTGAACTATTCTCTTTTGAATGGCAAAATTACTTAACACTGTTGATTCATTCTTGGATCTCACGTAATTGCCAGCCCTGAGCGAAAATTAATTATATCATTGACTACAAAATGTGTTCTTTCAAAGATCAGTCTCAAGCATAGGATAAGTTTCCATGAGGTTGAGGAGAAAGTAAGCAACAATGCAAGAAGTCACAGAATATTGACTGATATTTTCCAGTTATTTCCGAGCAGTTCCTAAGACAATACAAGAAAACTAACCTGCAGTGTATGGATGTTTACAGAAATTGGTCGAATGTGAGCCTTTTCAATCAAGGCTCTTTGATGATGAGCTCCAAAGAAACGTACATCATACTGATCGCCATCAATTTTAATAACCTTCAAAATAAGGGGTTAATAAGTTGCATACACATTCCAAGAAATTTGCACACAAGGACACAATATAGTATACAATTTACAGGTTTACACCTTACTGGTAAACAATTCAGTATCTTTTTGGTAACTAATTAATAGGCATAAACGAAACTTGGCAATTTATGTTGTATTTTGTCTATAATTCAAGTAATCAAAACAGATTTTACAAAACAAATATGTGTGTCCATTAATTTTATTATCCGAATATATTATGTAAACAGTAAAATAAAATGTACTCTTTATTTGTGTTTATGTTCTAGTAATAATTTCTAGAGATAAGTGCACATGAGAAGATTTTTTTCAGTTTATATATACTGTACCTTGGCTGGCCAATATGGAAAACCTTTCTGTTTGGCATAGACAAGCTGATGAGGCGGCCGGCATGGATAGCAAAACCAATGTTTGTCTTTCTTTTCATTGGACACTCTATAGCAATCTCGACATTGTTGAATCTCTTGCAAATCATATATACAATCTCTAAGCATTTGACGCGCCATATCAGCAAGAATGCTATGTACTAAAATTAAGAAATATCAATTTTAAAAGAGTAGCCACAATATGTCAGATTATAGCTGCAAGATTACATTATTATTACAGGAATGGAAGTAAAAGTCAATAGAAGGGGGAAAGAACCATGCCTTCAATGAAACGAGAATAGAATTTCATTTTCTGCAGGAATTTGTTTAGTTAAATTACATTTTGTAACAATTGAACATAAATAATTTTAAAATATGTTTAGTAAGGTAAGAAGATGATCAGTCCGTTATTCTCAAATCATGACATGAAAATAAAGAGGGTATCACTGCCATGGTAGTGGTATTAATGAAATAGTGTGGCAAAATAAATCGTAAATAAAATAAATAACAAATTTTAAAAAATACTAAGAGATAATGAAAAAGATCAAAAAGATACAAAATGGAAATCTAAGCAATTCAAGGGAAAATTCCAAGAAAATAAGGTTTTAGTTACATAGTATATACACAAAAATTACCTCCATGATAGATGACCACATTATGAACTATAGTCTGAGCATCAGCCTGAAACTCTTCCAAATGTCTGTACTTGTTATTGGAGGCCTTCTCCTCCATTGTTTGCAAGTCCATAGGTCTATATATCAAATAATTCACTCGCCATTTCTCTGATTCATCATTCACAGATTTTCCAGTAGCATCACTACGACGCTGCTGCAACTGAGTCTGTGCCATGGAACGGTCAGAAAGATAGGCATTTTTCATTATGACCTGCCTTTCAGTAATAGTTGCGGGCAGCTGTAAAAAAAAGAAAGTACTTTTAGTTTATTAACCAGGATAACACATGGACAAAACAAATGTGAATGAAAGGCCTAAACAAGGTCACTTCCTATCTTACAAAAAATGAATCAGCTTTCATACTGAAGTCTCTCCAAGTTAGACAACATAAAAAATCAATGCTATATTTTGTAAAAGAATCCATCCACTCAATAATGGATAAAGAGGCATTTGGCAAGAGGGTGACAGCTGAAATAACATTAGTCCTTATTAAAATATTACTTGCAAACATTACACCATAAGCACATTCAATAATTCTGATAAGACACTCCACTTCTGAAAAGTATTCAAAACGCAGCAACTCCTAATGAATTGAGCACCTCTTAAGGGAAGTACTTTAGGCACAAGAATTCAAATTTTTGTTTTTTGTGATTTCAGATAGCCCATTCATAGTGCGTAATTTAGTACTTGTTTAATAATTATTTTCTGAGATATATGGATTTTAATATTTGACATGACATGTGCTACGCCCCCTTTTACTTGATGTCAAGATGTTTTGAAATATTTTATTAAAAATATTATTAACGATAATCTTTTTTATTTTTTTTGTTTTGTCAATGATTCTTGCGCAATTTTGAACCTCGCTGGTTTTCTAATAGTGTATTATAATTGCATTTTACACCACATGTATTTGTGTTTGTAAGTTCTAATTCTGTAGAATAGACTCCCTAAAACTGTTTTTGACAGAACAGAAACCTTGAAATTTGATGTTCAAATCGCAGTGATTTGCTTTTACAATAATGTTTTCAAGAAATCAGAAGTACTAAATCAACTGAAAATTAATTGTGGCCATAAAACGACCAAACAGTTTTGACAAATTGACATGGAAAGAATACGTGCAGTTCAAAGCACGACTAATGAAGCCAGAAAAATTAGAAGAGAGCCCAAAAGAACACAAGAAGATGCATAGGAGGAAGGTGAAACAGATTATGAATCAATGACTCTTTGAACTGTGAATACTTTTCACATTATAGCTATTGAAAATGAAAACCTTAAAGTTACACTTTAAACTTTAAGTAGCTTCTGTTGGACATACTTATCATTGCCTTAATTTCAGCTGCCGAAGAGTTATCATGCATCAAAAGCGTTCCAAGATATTTTAAGGAGTTTACACTACCAAAGGAATATTCCTGTATTTTGATAAATTTCGTGTTAGTTTTCTTCTTGGATAATTCAATATATTTCGTTTTTTTACTATTGACACTTCACCCAATTTCTTTTGCCGCATCAATCAAGCTTGATGCCGCTTCCAGTAACGTCGTTACAGTTCTCCCCACGATCAAAAAAATACAAATGCCTCTTTATATCATCTGCATAGGCCAAGAGTTTTACAGATTTCTTCATTATCATATCTGTAATTACGATACCAGAAACATGTATTGCTTTTTCTAAAACAATGTTAACGAGTAATTATGACAATGCTTCCCCTTGTCTCAAGCCCTGTGCCTCGTCAAAAGGATCGGATATCCTCTAGTTACTTTCACTCTGCACTGTACTTGTTGTATAGTTGCCTTTACCAGACTTGGCATCCCAAGTTTCTTTGGGATGCCAATCACTTCCATGGCCTCAATTAGTTTCCCCCTATTAATAGTATCATATGCTTTAAGATCGATGAATAGCTAAAAGGTACTATATTCCCTGGTCTTTTCGATGATGTCTTATCATATGAATATGATCGGTTGTTGATTTCTTCTCCCTGAAACCACATAGGTAATTTCTGATAAGTGGTTTAGCAAACGGTTTCTGTGTTAATACAAAATATTGGTGAAGAAGTATATTCTGTGTTCAACCAGAGACCACAGATTTAACTTCGGTTTTATAACAATAACAGCCACGATAACGGTAGTGAAACACACATACACAATCATCCACACCTAGGCTGGATTTGAATCCGCAATCCTTCAAGCTAAGGCAGCCACAGCCCTCCAGCCTTAGCAATCTCAGCTACCCAGGTCGGCAATTACAATTTAATTTTGAGTTTGAAATGACTGAATGTTTAAAAGAATATTCTTCACTAATTGGGACCAGATTCTGATTTCATTCATCCTTTGTCACAGTACCGACTTCAGGAAACATTAGCTCATGAATTAGAATGGCCAATGTAAGAGGATGCATGTAGAACATGCTAAATTTGAAAATAAGGCCATGGGCTAGCCTCCAGTCTCTACAACTAAATGAAATTAGTCCAATCAACAATACATTTCCATTGCCTCATACACCAAAATAAAACCACTTCACTAACATAACATCTCAAGTATACTACATGTGTTCTGTTCATTTTAATAGTCTGTAAAAATCAATACACTGCTAATTTTTAACAAGTATTTATTCACAACTCAACGGTATACTTATCTCTTCATTCTTGAAGTATTTCTAAAGCTCAGCCTGTTTGTCATTATATTACACCTTCTCACTCACCTAATCTAACCTCCAATGCCGTAGATTACGACAGCAATAAAAGAGTTGTGAAAACTTACATTTGTTATGTTGAGAACCGTTTTCATCAAACGAAGACTGTACTCCTCTGCTGGTCCCAATAATAAAGAACTGCCATTTAAAATTACTAAGATCCATTTCAATGGAAGATTTCATAGCACACTTAATTCTTACTTACTCGCTCTTTGAGGCGAACACAAGTGAAACCCAATAGATGATTCAATTGTCTCCTCTTTATTTTAAATTTGTTGTCTTTATCACCGCATACATGCTGTGAATAAAATAAGGGGAAAAAATAAATTTAAATATATGTCACTAATTTCTCAATTAATTACTGTATTAAATTATTTCAGACAATGCAGGATAGGTTATGCATTGCAAGATGTATCAACAATTGCAAGATGTAATCAACAAACTTACTTTGCACACACCACATACAAATGTGTTCTTCACATCTTCCTCAGGCAATTCCTCTTTCTTAATACATGCCAAATGATAAACACGATGGCATGAAGTGCAACAAATTACATCTCCTCCACGATGACATTCAAAACAGTACCAATCATGTTGATCCTTTTCAAGCTATGAATTAAAAAAATAAAAAGTGTTGAAATTACAAAAACATATTTTGTAGTTAAATTGTAAAAGTATTAAAACTTTTTAGTGATAACAGTAAAATACATTAATGAACTTACTTTATCTTGAGGAAGTCTGTATCCTTCTTGTTCCACACCTATTTTGGACCCTTTATAACCAACCCTCTTTATCAAGCGAAGAAGGCCATCACGGACACAGTGGTTCAATTGCCTACGAACCTCATCTGAAATTAAATCGAAGTTGTCATATAAATGACATAAATTTATAAGACATGTAATCTACAATAACCTTTTAACTCTTAATTGATTAATCAAAACATTAATCAAAGAATGCCAGAAAATACAAAACAAAAAACAAATCTACAATCATCTTTAGTAACTTGTTTTTTTGTTTTTTTATTTGGATAAATAATATAATTTTCTAATCCAGAGTAAACAGGATTATCATAACTTCGAAGTATAGTGCATAGAGTATACAAACCTTCTTTGACTCCATGAATACGAGACATGTAGCGGCTAATACGAGTGACATTTGGCACTTGTCTCTGGCAACGGACCACTTTGATAGCATCCCATAACTGTTGTGTTGTTTGTGGACACGACACTCTGCGCCGTGTCATAGCAGAAAAGAGCCTATAAATAAAATAATTACAATACATAATTATACATATTTGTTGGTTACAGTACCAGGTGCTTTCCATTAACATTTGCTTTTTCATAGTGGTAATTTGTTTACCTTATCTTGAATTATAATACTGTGAAGCATGGTAAGTAGATGCATAACACTAACTATAATTTTATAAGAGTATCAATCAAATCTGATTGTTAACCATTAATATTCGCAAGATTAAGAACTATATTTAAAGAATAACTTTAGTTCCTTTCTCCTTTTAAGTAACAAAAATGTATTTTCAACATTTCAAAATGCAGCGTGACTCAAACAAAATCAATTTTATTTACTTATTTTGAACTATTAAGCTGCACAACTACTTGTAACGCATTTCCATAAGAAAACTACATTATGTTTGGAGACCATGTACATTTACTCACAATTTCTTTTCTAAATTGCATTAAACACTTGGATTTATTCAATGTCATTAGTACCCTTTTGGATTTCATGAAATCATACACATTATGTAAGATCCAGGATTGCAATACCACAGCTCATAAATTCTTATTACGGTGTACCCCCACATAATCACTGCAGGGTGGCCACTCATTACCTTAACCCTGCTGTGTTGTTTTTGAGCATTTTTTGACCCAATTGCTGCTTTTTAATCATCAATTTTATTCTTTCATGCTCTATGCTTTTAGAATTGACTTTATTTTCAGGACATTCATCAATCAGATTTCGCATAAAACAATAAAATATTATTTACACTTTTGTCGCTACAAAAAGTGGAACACACAAGATATTCGGATCACTTTTGTTCTGCCTAGTGAAAATCGCAGCAAGTCAATACTTACGTAAAACCATACTCTAACACAAGTGATAGAAACGTGTTAGTACATGCAAGTGAAAAAAAGTTAAGGCTTGCATCCTCTTATCTATGTATACTGTATTCCATGTCCCTTTAGTTTTCATTGTACAGAGTTACTGTTTACATCTTGTTCATGGTGTGTAAGCTATCATGTCTTGAAGATAATCAAGACATTTGACTCTTCTCCCCCAAACGTCACATACAGTTTTAACTGTTTTTTGACTAAATAAATCTAAATCTTCTTCCATCAGACCACAACAGTACCAACAGTAGCAAGAAACAAATCGCAACAAGAGCACACAACAGTAGAAGACACAGAACCGCAAACACAATCTCTAACCAAATAAGTAACGGTGCTCTCAATTTTCAGTTGCCATGTTAGCTTGTTCCTTCACTTTTTTCTCTCGCAATGAAGCATTGGTAACTGCAGTGACATCAGAACATGAAGCCTTCGATTGGATAACGGAACCCCCTTTGCCCTGACACCCACAAACTGTCAAGTCAACAGAAGTATAATTTGGACAATAACAACGCCAACATCTTCAGTCAACTACAGTGCTTCTCAATAGGAATCTATGCTTCTCAATAGGAATCTATGCTTCTGATGAGGCGGAGGCAGGGACGGGGACGGGACCGGGGTGCGGAGTGGAAGTCACTGCGGTGGCAAAGGTAGAGGCGGGGATGAACGCGTGGCGTTAAGGGCGCCTTCCCACGGCGCGACCGCGACGCGCTTCCTTCAAGCAGCAGAGCCCTTCCGACGCCGCCACCGCCGGAGCCACGGCCGCACCACCGCTCGCCGTGGAAGGGGGTGGGGTCTGGAGGGGTAGGTTTCGCCAGCCCTCCGGCGACGACGAACAAAGGGACCGGAGCAGGTAGAACGCTGCGGCCGCGGCGCAGTGGGAACGCTCCCATTTAAAGCTGTGTTCTGCTAGCGGTGGCGCGTGGCCCCTCCTCCGCTTCGCGTAGCTGGAGTTGGGCGTCGGCTGCCGCAGCAGCCGCCACCCGCTGCACGTGGGAAGGCGTCCATTCAAACCAATGCTCTGCTACGCGCCGCGCTGCTGCGAAGCGCGCCGCGGTCGCGCCGTGGGAAGGGGCCCTAATGGTGCAGGGCCGAGACGATGGGGCGGAGTCGATGGCGGGGGCGAAGCGAGGGCGTGGCGAGGGCGTGGCAGAGGTGTGAACAGGAACGGTGTTAAGCAGACGGAACCGAGGGTGGAAGCGCGGTCGGAGGGCAGGGACGGCGGGGAGTGCACGGAGCTGAAGACGGAGGTGGGGATGAATGCGATGGGGGAGGCGGACGCACAGATGGAGGCAAGGGCGGGAGCGGGGTAGAGGGCGAAGACACACAGAAATGGAGTCAGAGCTATTGAGCCGGGGCGAGGGTTATATCGAGGGCGGAGGAGTCGTCGGGGGCGTGGATAAATCCAGTTGCTAAATATAGGGGAAAAATTCCTCTAACACGTGGAGTAGCGAGAATACATATTTAGCGAGTCCTTCCTACCGAAAAATCGATTGTCGGCAAACGTTTGTCCTTCCGTCTGTGCACAACGCTAGCGCATAATCAGTTCAGCTGATTTTCTACAAAATGGACATTCCCCAATCGTTTTGGCTGATGTCACGACCCTTGTAATTTGAAATTTTAATTTTGGGGGGTTATCATATGAAGTCCACCGTACATTTTTAAAATGTTCAAAAATTGCTCAACATTGTTTTATTAAATGTTGTTGAATAGTGCAAAGGACGTTAAAGAGAATGGTGCAGGTCCTTTTTTTGCCTTAATTCCCCGAATTTTCAAAAATTGCAACAAAATAAATTTAAACTACAAAATCGAAGATGGAGATTTTTGTCATAGACTAAGTATATTGAAGGAAAATTAGCGATTTAAAAAAGGCCAATTTTTTGTCAAAGTTTGTAGTTTTCATTAAATTGTTTGAAATTAATGAAGCATATAAGAGGGTCCCGTCGTACATTACGGTGATATTGTAATATTGCGTGAAAATTTGTGCTGTTGTAGCACCACAGTTTGAGAAAATTGTTTACAACTGCCTATGACGCAAAATTATTCCAGAAATTGAACATGACATTAATTCAAAATCTATTTCTGATTAACACATTTCATTAAGGGGAAAAAAATTACCTGCGCTATTGGAGCCGTCGCAAAAATGTGAACATTCGCAATTTTCGAAAAATCAGGGATTTTGACGAAAATGAGACCAGCACTATTCTCTAAAACGTCCTTTACACTATCCGAGGACAATTGAATGCAATTAAATGGGTGCATTTTTTGAAAATGTCCCAGATGCTACTTGTAAAGAACCCCCAAAATTACGATATCTGCTTCAAATTCCAGAGGCCAATTCGATTGAGGAATATCAATTTTGGTGAAAATCCTGCTTACGGTTTAGCCGCTAGGGTTGTTTACAGACGCGGTCAGACGTTTTATTGTCAGTCTAATTTTCGTTATCAAGGACCCACAAAACATTGATTCTGACTTCACAACGTGTTAGAGTAACTTATTATGGATGAGTTACTGAAGAAGGGGCCACTTTGACAGGCCAGGAAACAAATGAATGACATGCAGGGCGATGCCATTGCAAGAGATAGTGATTAAGCCATTTACAAATTAGCAAATTACAAACTAAACGAACGCATTGGCAAAATGAGTGCACAGACATAACCTGAAGTTATGTCAGCAATGGCATCTCGTAGCGCAGAGCAAATTCGCCCGCCTTCCACCAATGAGGTTCGTGTTCGATTCTCGGACAATTTCATGTGAAACTTGTTCAAACAAAACGAGTTTGCCTGCTTCACAGCGGTTAGTCCAACCCCAGTGAAGTTGTCCTCAACCCTTTGCCCTTTCCTAAATCCTCCCCAATTCTGGCCGCTGGGTAGTGACGCAGAGCGTGTGGTAAGAGGCACGTACGCGAAGATGCTACCTGGCGGTCCTGTTGACTACTGACTGCGACAGACGGGCCAGTAGACATAATATAATCAATGTTAACGGAGGATTACTCCGTTGTGCGCTCAAGTCTTCGAAGGGTTTAGAGACGTGTGGCGTTAATGTTGACGTAATGAAAAAAAGGTCAAGCAGTAGCTGTCAAAATGGTCCCTTATAGTGCTCTCTATATGAACATACCGAATCTTTAGTTTAACTCGCAACCCATGTCTGGAAACCACTTCTTGTTTTGGCAATTTGGCAACGCATGGAATACCTTTGCCATCCCTTTCCCTTTTAGCAACCCACGGCCGCGTGCCCTCAGCTTTCGGAGTGAGAAACGGAGGCTAATTTTAGTTGGAAGAAAGAGAAAGTACTTATTCTGCCCTTGTTAGTCTTCAACGTACTGCAGCCACTACATTAAAACGAGTAAATGCCTGTCTCTTGGCAAATGGTGGTCCCTTTGAGCATTTACTCGACGGTCAGTTCTTTGTCTTTTTAAGGAAATTATATTTTATTACTTTTTATTAATTATTTTCAATAATTATTACTTTACTACTGATGTAATATTGGTATTTTTAATAATTTTACTGTCGTCCTTATTTACTTAATAATCAGATTCAATAATAATACACATTGTTATAAACAATGAACATCTTGGCAGTAACGTTTCAAGGGATATCTTTCTGAGCCAACTTTCATTAAATCATAATTATTGTTACGTTGGTGCTAATAAATTGATAAAGTCATAACTTCCTTCCACATCTTCAGTATTAGCTTTGTTTCTTAAGAATACGGAACAGAATTGCCTATGGAGACGTTTTGTTTCTTGCTCATGATTTTGCTCACCCCGCCTCACACCGCCCCACCCACTCTGTTGGCTTCCGGCGTGTGCCGCGTACCCGCCTGCCTAAGCTCTTGAATGGGAAAAAGAACACAGAAACAGGAAAGTTGTTGGAGCTTATGACCTGACGGTCGCCTCCTCTGCTGTCTCGACGTGCGAGGCACGGCTGTCTTGAAAGGTGGCAAAAAACACGCGATTGCCAAATCAAGAACAAGTCCTCTCTCAGACATGGAGGTTGCGAGTTAAGCTAAAGACCCTGTATATCCACTCTTCGTTACTAGGGCCTGGCAATAAAAGAGTTTTTCAATCGAAAATCCGGCGTTTTTCACGCAACATTACAATACTTTGTCTATACAGGGGCGAGAAAGCAAATATTTTGCGCTTCCTCAAACCTGCCAAAGGCGCGTTGTAAACATCCGGCCACCTGTTCAGTGGCGTGGCTGCGGGTAGTCGGGGCGGCGGCGCCTGGAGAGCTGGCTGAGAGGGGAAGCAAGAGAGAGGGGGTGGACGAGTCTGTGGCAGAGGACATAATGGGACTGTGGTGGGAGAAAAAAGGGGCCGATGAGATGTCGCTGGGGAGAAAGGGGGCAGAGCGGCGAAGGGACGGGGTAAAGAGGACGGGGAACGGGGAGCAAAGACGGGGAACTTTATGAGGGCAATCGTAAGTCATGCAGAAAGGAGCACGGAAAAAGCGATAATTCACAAACGAACGAAATGAATACGAACAGAGGTGAATACGTCTATGGGGAGGGAGCGATACTGTTGACAAGGAAATGCTTGCTTTAACATGCTTTTCCAACTCCATGGGTGATACTGGTTAAAAAGTTGAAGTCCCGTCGGTAAAAAACAAATTCAACAAATATGGACTTTTCTATGAATAATTTGTAATTGTCGTCTACAGTTAAGCCAAATAAAATATATGTCATGTTCATACAAAAATCAATAGACGCTGCTATCTGTTCTGAGTAACTGTACCTGGTCTAGAAACAGCCCACATACACCACCAGGTCTTTGACACAATGCAAGTGGCACTCCCAGTCACGCCTCGACACAGCAATGACAAGAGCACAGGAGTGAATTATTGCATACATTTACATATTCCGGAAAACAGGTACTGTTGTCTTATTACTTACTTCAAGAGAGTACTTCAAATGATTGTGGAATGTAGATAGAACAACTTTAAACATTCATTCTCTATTTTTTCCAGACATATTTGACTACTGTATTCTTCTCTAAAAGGAATATGAAAACTGAACTGTATCACTGGACAGGAAGTGCTCAACTACTTACTGGACTGATTGCAAGTTTTTATTTAGTTCTTTTGCGAATGAGGAAAGGTACCTCAAAATTCTTTATTTTGCCTACATCAGACAGTTTGGTTACAATTGCTGTGGGATTAGCTTTCATTATAACAAGCTACAATTTGAAAAATAACCAAACTTGTTTCTATATTACTTTACTGGACATAGCTCTCATATTAACACCATTAATTAACTCCTTTATGTCAATAGTTGCTTATGTCTTGCAGAATTACAATATTGAAACAAATTCTCAGTCTCAAAAGAGTACTCAAAATTATATAAAGTATACAGCAAGTTTGTGTTTTCAATGGGTTATCCCCATTCTAGTCTGCCTTACTATTTACTTAAGTAACAATGAGGAAAAACCGTTATATATAAATAAGAACTGTACAATTTGCGAATCATTTACTTCTGAAAATGACACTGTTCACTGCTGTACATTGAGTTTGCAGAAAAATTTTGATGAGACTGAATTTAATTTTACATCTCAGAATCATTCTTCAGTAATTCAATCAATAGAAGATATTCAAAATAAGTTAACTAATTCAATTTTGGAAAAAATTTATCGAATTGTGAAGGAATCAATAGTGTCTGAAAATGACCCCGAAAGCTTTAATCCCATGTTGCCTGCACCAATTTTGACCGATAGACTAGTTTATAGACAAAACAGCATAACTAACAACAGTGATGAAGAATCTGATTTGTATGAAGAAACAATAGATATTTTCACAACAAACAACAATTCTCAAGAATTCACAACAATCCAGAACTTGTACAGCACTTCAGAAGAAAATAATGACAATGAAGAAGGCTCAACAGCTTCAAGTATAGAACTCACTTCATACCCTTCATCAACAAGTAAAGATCTAGAGCCTTCAACATCTCCAACTGTAGAAAATAACCAAGAAATTATTTCACAAGTAACAACTGAAAATATAAGTTATTATGATATTCAGATATTTCAAGAAAACTACACCAAACCTCAAAATATGATTGTTCACACCAAAACCCAAAATGAGTCTTTCAACTCCTCAGGACCCCTTACTGCTATTCAAGAAGAATGTAGAGTGTGTCACAAGGCCAATGCATTTATTAGTGTGTGTTTTCTGGTAATATTATTTTTCTGCTGTTTTATTCCTGTGGCCCTGGGAATGACAACATATGTGACTGTCAATAAGAAAATTGCTTCAACTCCAAAGATACCGAGAATACAAGCTGAGGAATGTGATGCACAATCAAGCCACAGAAACATTCAAATTCTGAAGGCAACAAACAAAATGCTTTACTTTTTGCTTATTGCAAGCATATTATTTTGGAGTCCTCAGTTGGTTAACATTTTACTTAACTTTTGGTTGTGTTTCCATTTGCCTACTTGGATGAAAATTCTATTGTTCTTTGTAAGTCAACTCTTTGAAATAGTTCGCTGCATTGTCAATATTCAGTTTCTGCATTTCCTAACCAAGTCTGAACAAAATGCAGGTCTATTAGGCAAAAATCAGGCTGCAGTATCGCCCAGGCAAGTTGCTGAAGATAAGAACACACCTTTCTTCGAAAAAGTGAATAATACAACCTTTGCTACGGAAATTGAAAGTGTAGATAGTAAAATAAAAACTCCCAACAGTAACAATTAACATTAGTTTCAAAGATTAAACCTTTTATAATCTTTATAAATTTATTTGCAATATGTTTCCAGAGTTGTGAGTATTAAAGTCAATATACTATACTAATTTCCTTAACAATTATTATAAATATTATATTAAAATTTAGACATAATTTATTACTAACAATATAACATTTGTCTTCTTTTGTACATTAAAATCAATATTATATTAACCTCATAGTAAATATAGTAGTTTCAACAGGTCTCAAGTCATAACAAATATTCCAGTATTCCAGTTAAATATATGCATATTCAAAAGAAAGAAAGGAAGAAAGAAAGAAAAGAAATGAAATGAAAAAGAAGGGGAAAAAAATCCTATACATTTCAAAAATGAATTTAATTTCGTTAGTTTTTAGACCCAATAAATGAACGTTTGTTCATATTTTCATGCTTCATACACTTGGCTTCAAATGAAATTTTAAAAAGTAAGAAAGGTAGCATAAAATATTAATGTAGAATTGTTTGACTGAGTAATATCTTGTAAACTTTTGAACAAAATGAAGATGTCAGTATGTTTGTATTAAATGTAAGTAAATTAACATTAATTTCTTTTATTAATGCTTTTCTCTTTTAGTGCCTGCAGTTCCTTAGTCCATGCTCATTCCATTTCCAACCACTTTTGATGTACACTTTTATTGTTTAGATCAGTTAGCTGTATTTGCTATTTTTCATTTCCATCCCCCATTTAAATCATAAATGCACTTATACGAGACTACATCCAGTATATTGTGTAAAGTCAATATGATAACAATCAATGGCAGAGTCCCAAGTAGTGATGCAACATCGATGTTCAAAATACATCAACGAAAAACCATCTACGTTTTTCAAAATCGATGTTTTAAGATTGAATCAGTAACTTTTAACAATACTTCAGTGCATTAAAATTTAATTTGACAGTGCTCGTGTTTATCAATTCGCCGAATAAGGATACGAAAAACAGGGACAGACCCTATGCCCACATTTGTTAACTGAATTATCTCAATGTGTGAAACGAACATGAAGGAAGAAGAAATATAAAGGAATGGAGGTCAACTCGAGCAAGAGAGTTTGTTCGATGAAGTTAATGCCTTTCTTTGTTTCCCACATACGGGTAACAGTGTTACTGTCAGTTATTATTTCTTATTTTAATTGTATTGTGATAATAGGAATTTTTCATTCAGAAACAAAACATTGGGAAAGAAAAATCATCATTCACACTGATGTTAAAAAACAAGTGTTAATACATCAATATTTAAAACATCGATGTTTTGAAAACATCAACATTGATGTCGCATCCCTTGTCCCAAGCAGATGTACCTGAACCCCGAAAGCCTCTTAGAACATCTATAAAAGTAGTTTCAAGTGAAACAAGTTCAAGTAGAGCATTCTAAACAATATAACAAATTTTTACAAACTTTGTGACATGCATTTGGTATAAAAAGGTATAAGGCCATACACAATACCACTTGAAATAAGAATTCTGGATGTTGCTGTCACCCGACCTATAGTTTTAAACCAGAACAATCAACTTGAAATCTATAGCTACTCAGCCGATGCCACATCCTAGGAACAGGTGTCAACGTTTCAGGATTAAAAATTAAAAATTAAGGGAACAATGAAAGTTAAGGTTGGCAAGCACAACGTAGGAAATACCAATATAATGAACGAGGACTTAAAAACAACTTAAATTCACTGAAAGATTAGCAATTCCCTGGTTAAAAGAACAATTAAAAGAACATTCAAGAGGTAAAGTCCGAAAACTTATGATATTTAAGTTTTACAAACTTTTGGCAATCTTACAGTTCCGTATACTAAACTGTCACAGTCCCTTAAACCTCTTTGGAAGGTTAACCTGGATTGTGATCTCTAGAAGCTGCAACACAATTCCAGAAACTGAGATGAGATTTTTTTTGGTCATCTTTGAAGTAACAAGAAAAATTGAAAAACAATCCTCTGGAGAGAACCTTGGAATTTACAATCCCCAAAAGAAGATCGAAGAACATAGAAATGAATAGAAAGACCATGAAATTTAAGAATGAAAGAGTATCATAGAAATTCTTATAATATGCACTCAGAGTATACAGAAGCATTGGCACTTCTAATAAAAAGACGGTCACACACAAGTTAACGTCAGAGAAACTCTGATCAATGTTGAATGATTGAAGTACTCTATACTTGATTTATTAAAATATCTAAATATCCAACAGAAAAGGTCTCTCTGGGACATTGTGAATTGTTCTTGTTAGATTGGAACAACTTTTACACTCTTATAAAAATACACTTCATACAAAAATTCTTGCATACAATTACAAGTAGGACATAGATTATTTCCAACAGACTATGGCAAATTCATTCGCAGATTCACAATTTTTGTAGAGTTATTCACTTTCAACAGCAACTTCTACCAAGTAACAAATGATCAGGCTGAATTGCACCACCAAACTACTGAACTTTTTTTGTGGCAATTTTACTGCGATTGAATTGTAGTTTCTCTGCAAAGATATTCCAAATCGAGAACCTTATTCCTGATCATGCATTGCAATAAGCCAAGTGATGACCGAGGGTTACCGAATACTTTTAAAATATAAAATTCTTAATTCTTAAAAGTAACAATCCAGAAAGATCATGTGAATAAACAATTCTATAAAAGGTCCAAATGTACAGTCTATACTTGTTAATTTACTTAATTTACATTCCTCAGAACAGAAAGAAATTGCCTATTTTATAATTTCAATGATGGTTTACATAAATGTGCACTAAATTAGGAAACCCACAATAAATTACAAATTGAAGTGACAAAACTAACCTACTCAAGAATAAAAATAAAGAAAAATAAGATAAGAATTAAAATTTAAGTTACAAACAAAACTTACTGTACAATATTAAAAATTGATCTTGAGATATCACAATATTTAATTAAATAAACCTTTGAAGAATAAATGGTTTAATTATCTAAAATATTCAACATAAATTCTGCACATTTCTTTCAAAAAATATTTTCTACAAAAATTTTATTTCACGCCATTGGAAAATTCAGGATACATTTCAGCAAAAAACAAAAATTTAATAATTTTTTATATAAGAGATTTTTTTTGGAGGGACATTTCTTCTTGCACCACATTTCAAACTTAATTTGTTGAAATTTCTGAGAGAAATCTTTTCAATTTTATTTATTTATTTATTTACTAGCAGAAGCACTCTGTGCTGCCACAATTTGTATTTTTCACAATTGGCTATTAAGACACAAAAAGGAATGAATTCTATTTATTACGTATCCCCACCTTCTCTACCCTGCGCTGCACTGCCCAAACCCATCCTGCTCAGTCCCACCTGGCCTGTTCCTCCCCCTGTCCTGCTGAATTCACTACGATCATTGCTATGGCCAGCTGAAAACAGATGAATAATTGCATTCTCCCTGCAAACTTCCTATAACAATTCTGACTTTCAATTAGTCAATTGAAAGTCACACTGTTGTAATGAATCAAAAATTGTATGCACTTTAAGAAAAGTGTAATTCATTTTAGTTTATTGTTTTTTTACATAAAATTATAAAAAAATGAATGGTTTTTAAACAACACATAAATAAACATATGAAATTATAAACCGACATATTTTGAAATTATAGACCATAATGTCAATTTTTTTAAAATGTTTATTGGAGGTTTAGGGATCTTCAAATTACCTAAGTCATTGAGGCTCACAAGAGACAAACTAAAGAAAGATGATAACAATAATGATGACAGACAAACAGTGGAACGACACGAAGGGAAAACAGAACCCCTGAGGAAACCTACTGAAAGTTTGCCTTGTCCACCAGTAATTCCATATGGATTGGCCAGAGATCAAACTAGGACCCCAGCAGTCAAAGGTTTATACACAAATCATTACACCACTTTTCTGCAGAACATTAATTTTTACATTTACCCAAGTAATGTTGCAATGGATAATTTCATTGCAATCTCTCAAACATTTTTTCATGCTAGTTATCTTCCATTAAAATAGCACAGGAATAGTCTATTAGTAAGTAATGATAGCATAACAGAATGAAATCCTGCACGCAACAGAAAATGCAAAACTGTCACATTAACAAATGGTATTTAAAAGGATGAATTTTCTAGCTGTCACAGTAAATGACTTAGCCTGATGTGAATAGAAACATCAGTTGAAAGAGGAAACATTACATTATTAAAAAAATAGTGAATTAATACCTTTAAAAAACAAAAACTGTCATCACTATGAAAAAATTACTTTGATAATTAGATTCTACTTACTTCTTATTCATGTTTATGTTTTTCTCCGGTTTCACTTTTGAATTAATTTCTTCATACCACTATCACAATATTCCTTCAAAACCGCATCAGAAAAATACTGAGACTTCTGTGACCACATAAAACATTCTTAACTGCAAAACAAAATACCAAAATTGAATTAAGACCCTGCAAAAATAACATTTTAAGTGAAGTCCCAGAACAATAATATAAATCGCGTAAGCATATGACAATTGGTACCCCAAAAATGTTCAGGGCATTCATTGGCTTAAATCTGGCATCTTATTTCTCTCGATAGCACACGGTATAGCAGAAGTCTGTACGCACGTTTCTACCTGCTACAAAATCAATATGTATTTAACTACCCGACACGTCACGAACTTATAACCAAAAATATAGTGAAGTGAAAGTGATTAACATTTACGACGATCAAAACCCAAGAAAACGGCCGGAACAAAGCATTTACCTTTTCTTGTTTACCTTCCTCATAAGAAATGACACATGCAAATGCTTTGATTTTTGGTAGCCAATATTACAAAAACGTAGAATCCTTTTTTTCTTGCAGATCTATCCTATTTATTCAAAAGCATCTTCAACCTATGCAATATGCAGTCTTACGAAAATTTCCGTCAATATCTTCACATAATGGAAAAATGGATGACAAGACGCAGTCCAAAACACGTGCAAAGAAAGATATATTTCCTTAAGCGCGTTCTAAAGTTTTCACGCGTATGTAACTTATATACGTCTCGAGTTAATCCGTAATGAACTGTAATTCTTTGAGAGGTTCATATTATTTCACCTACCATGTGCATTTCACCTACCATGTACACTGGTCGAATAAACGAAGGCACACATCTTCATTTACAAGCAGCTTTGACATGAACCTCGAGTACCATAGAAAGTGACCAACATCGCCATCATTGCTTTCATCAAATGCATTGACCACAATCAGTAGCAGGTAGTACGTATAGTTACATAAACAAAATATTTCCAGTACTCAGCAAAATTGTCTGGTTATTATTAAACGTGGATAAGTTTGCACTTATGACATTAAGTTCGAATAAAGTTGTTGCGATTTCATTGTTTTACCGCGGGTCAAAACATGACCTCTGGGGCACTTTTTGATTTACTACGAAGAAACGCGTTCAGTTTTAAGACACGACGATTTGACAAACTGCACTTTTGGCGAAAGTAAATTTTAAGAATACACTAATTATTTTTTCAATTTGAAATATAAACTTTTTGTTTATAATTAACCCAACTTACAATTCAAATTAATTAATGTTTATTGTCGTTCTTGGAAAATTTCATTTTCTGTCAATTAGTGAAATATAAAGTCTTGAAGCGATCGTCGGCATAACTCAACTAAATAGTCCGCCTATTTGGAATATTGTTTTCGAAGCACTATTCTTATTACACGCACTTATCCTAAAAGAAGGCAGGGCCGAATTTACTGTGGTAGGGGCCACTGGGCAAAAACTTGGGAGAATCACAGGAAAAATATCAAAAATGCTCTAAAACTATTTATTTTTATTAATTTTTGATAATCAATAACACTTGCATTTAACAGTGTTAAAGAGGCACTTTCCTTGCAGCAAAAATGTCAAAACTTATCTCTTTCGGAATATCGTTATTGCTGCTTAAAAGGGAGAGATGTTGAGTCAATGTCATTCATAATCTGTTTTTGACTATTTTCAGTTTTCGAAATAATCTTTCAGCAGTGCAATTAGTTACAAAAAAATGAGATAAATTTTCAAAATTATTCTACATTAGGAAAGAATCCTGGACTTGCTTTAAAGTGTTAATGTTTTTGCTTTAAAGTGTTAATGTTTTCGGCCGAAATATTTTCTGCTGCAAATCATTTTCAAAATTTTGTGCATTCAACGAGTTCAATTCGAATATTTCCGATATCGTTTATGTAAATTTCAGTTAACAGTTTTGCTTTTTCAATCAATTTTTCTGGTTCCACTTCCCTCAGACTAGCCAAGAAACCAAAACATGTAGAGGCCAAATCGAATTCATATGTTGAAATTAGTTGATCAAACGATGTTATGAATTGATCATTTACGAGGAGGTAATTTTCGATGAAAAATCTTTCGTCAAGCAAAGATTTCGTTGACGTTTCCTGGACCTCACATACTCTGACATCTCGGCTTTTTTCCATTCCTAACTGTTCGTATTGTGAGATTTTGTCAATGGCGGCTCGTGAGCAAATGTTCAGGGTAGGCAGAACAGGTTACTGAACAGGATCTCTGGACGGGGGCATGAGACATGCCTCATCTCAATCCATTTTGTTTGTAATTTTATTCAATTTATTCAAAACAATTGTCTCATTTTTATAATTACATTCCAAAGCATTGCGTCTGTGAAGAATGAGCAGACATAATTTCAAGATATTCAAATTCTAAAAAAGGGTTGTGAGTTTGTGTTGCTCTGACAATAATACAGAAATCGGATTAATTTTTTTTCAGGCATTTAAAATTTATTGAATTATACAATATGTTATCTCTTGACATTTCATGTTTTTGTACAGCTTTTGATACGTTTTCATGTCAAAATATTCATCTCTATTCCAAGTACTCTCCTTAATTGATAATAAAGACATGACGAACAATAAAACTAATCCTTAACGTCGCTACCTGATAAGACTTGTGTGAATTATTTAAAGCACATTTACTCGTAAATATAATAATGTGAAGATATCGCTTCTAATGTAAATATAAACGACGTGAGAGACAAGTCAAAAAATTACATTTTTGTAATTTTTGAAAAAACAAAAGAATATAGAGCAATATGGTGTTTATGCCATTTCATAGAGTACATTTAGCACTATCCCTACCGAAAGTGTAAAGAAAAAAATTGCCGCCGTTTTTGAGAAAATCTTGTATTTATTATTTTTTTAACCTATGCCTCTTTTGTAGGTGTATGTTACTCTATTTTTACAAGCAATTTAAAGAAAAAAAATTTGGAGCCGTTTTGGAGAAAATTTTGAAAATGCCTGTAGGACTTCATATAAAGAACCCCAAATGTTGAAGTCTTTCAAAATCGAGGCGCTTAAAGCGAAGCCAGATCGACCGGCGAATATCCATTTTAGAAAAAATCGTACGTAAGGTTTCGGCGCACGTGGTGTTCACAGAGTGACGGATGAACGTTTTGCCCTCAATTGGATTTTCGGTTTCAACAACCCACAATACAGGGAATTTGGCTGCACCACGTGTTAGAGGATTTTCTTCTTAATTTAGGAACTGGATTTATCCACTTTTTTAGTAATCAGGGCTCGATAATGAATTTTTGTCTGCCAAAATCGGTTTTTTCGCACAGCATTACATACCTTTCCTTATACTACGTATATTATTCCGTATATACGTATGTATACACGAAAGTAAAAATTAATACTTCCTAAATAATAAATTATTCCGTATATACGTATGTATACGTGAAAGTAAAAATGAATTCTCCCTAATTAATAATCACTTTCTCCGCTTGGTAGCCCAACAAAACAGTAAACACACGCGCTAAGCCGCCTGAATTTGAGTGGAAATCGGTCTTACGTGAGGGTAGGCAGCAAGGGAACTTTGGCGTACACACAAGAAGGCGCATGCGTCAAGTATGGACACAGATTTCTACTGTTCCTGTATGGATACAGAATTCAACCCTGTACGCTCACTACAGGGTATTTTCTCACAATTCGGCACGAGGAAGCGCCCGTGCGTGCCTAAATCTGGGGTTTCAACGAACACAAGACCTGCTTTTCTTAAATGTTCTTTACGCTATCCGACGACAAAGTTTAATAAAAATATTGGTGCCGTTTTTGAGTAAATTTTGAATATGATTTTGAGGTCTCATGTAAAAAATTCAAAACAACCAGTTGAAACTCCCAAAGCCTTCATTTTGTTCAGATCGATCGGGGAATATCAATTTTGGTGAATATCGGCTGATTTTTCGGTAAAAAGGACCCTCAAAACATGGATTCTTCGTGATAGGGGAAGTCGAAAACTGCAAAAAGTTAACTTTTCTAAACTACAAAATTGAAGATTTACAGTCTGCTGTAAAACTAGTGGTGCTACAACAGCACATACTTTTCGCATTATTGGCAATATAAACTCAGTTATATTACTAACTTGAAAAAGTCAAATCCAACTGATTCATGTGAAGCGCCTGTGGTGCATACCTGCATTTATTTCCATAGCTAGGAACAGTAGTCATTTCTAACTTTTACAAATGAAACTGACTTGTCCTTTCACATTACATACATTCGAATAAAGTGTAAATTTCTGGCTAATACTACAAAAGTTTCCAAAGCCGCAAATCCCATCGGATAAAAAACAACGCACATTATATAAGTTTACGATTACAATAATAGTATGTTATTTACCATTTACTTTTTTACATAAATAACATTTATGTTTGAAATTTATCTGCTTGTTTATGGCAAATAGTACGTGTAAATTGATCGAAAAATATATAAATATATTTATTATTAAATACTGTAATATTTAAGTTATTCAACGCTGTAGTATTGTAATATTCTCTAAATATGCTCGTTTTAACACGAATTACACGTTACTCCTCTGAACATGTAATGCTAAATACTACCCATGAGGATTGCTAGAAAGAAAATGCCTCAATACATCGAGAATGCAAATACATTCCTCGCCATATGGACAAAAATATGGATTATCAAATAGGTTTTAAATAATTTCTAACATACATTTGTAAACGATACAAAAAGCTCGAATATAAGAAACGAACAAAGAAATATGAAATAATATACAAATTCTATATTACGTAGCATCCAACTGCATCGAACCATCTCTCATATTACGATCACAAAGCATAGGAAATTCGAAGCGAAAGTGCGAAAAATTACGCACAAAACACTCATATTTTAGAAAAATCCAACATGACCATATTTGAAGTGTTTCTAATGAACATATTTCATTAAGGAAAAAATGTTTCTTCAGAATTGTACCGCCAGCATTGTACTTCGACGACGAAGACGCTGAAAAAAAAGTTTAATAAAGAAAATAAGTTTTAAAATTTTCGAAAAATCAGGGATTTCAACGAACATGAAACCTTCACCTTTCTCTTATGCGTTCTTTACGCTATGTAAGTTCCAAATTTAATCGAAAAAATTGTGCTGTTTTAAAGAAAAAATAGTTTAAAGAAAATAAAAATTGCCAATATTTGACACCAAATTTTGCAAATTAAATAAATAAATAAATAAATAAATAAATAAATAAATAAATAAATAAATAAATAAATAAATAAATAAATAAATAAATAAATAAATAAATAAATAAATAAATAAATAAATAAATAAATAAATAAATAAATAAATAAATAAATAAATAAATAAATAAATAAATAAATAAATAAATAAATAAATAAATAAATAAATAAATAAATAAATAAATAAATAAATAAATAAATAAATAAATAAATAAATAAATAAATAAATAAATAAATAAATAAATAAAAATAAACTAATATTTTCGAAAAATTGAACATATTATTTGAAGATGTTTTTGATGAACACATTTTGTTAAGAAAAATGTTTATCTTCATATTATTATAGATGTAGGAAGACGGCGAAAAAAAATGAATTTTTGCAACTTTCGAACAATCAGAATTGTCAAGGAACTTGAGACCTGCACTATTCCCTTAAGCGTTATATACATTCCGAGGTCAAAATTGTTGGTGACGTTGTGAGAAAAAATGTTTATACAAAATTAAAAATTGTCAACATTTAACACAACATTCCGAGGAAAGTATTCAAAGTTTCGAAAAATTGACATGACCTTATTTCGAAATCTATTTTTACGAAACATATTTTATTGAGGGAAAAATCTTTATCATCAATATTTTAGTTGTAGAAAGACTCCGAAAAAATTTTGCACTTTTGTAATTTTCGAAAAATCAGGGTTTTTAACGAATATGAGACGTATACCTTTCTCTTACAAGTCCTTCACATTATCCAACAACAAAATTTAATACAAAACATTGGAGCATTTTTTAAAAACTTCGAAAATGTCTCAGGAGCTTCACCCCTCCAAAATGAAAATGTTTCAAATTCAAGTGCGCGACATCAGTCAGATGGATTAAGGTATATTAATTTTGAAGAAAATCGGCTGAATGGTTTAGCCACTAGTGTTGTTCACAGCCGGACGGACGGACAGACGTTTTGCCGTCTCCGATTTTTCGTTATCAATGACCCCCGAAACATGGATTGCGGCTATCCCACAATCCATGAGGATTTTTTTTCTAAATTTGGCAACTGGATTTGTCCATTTTTTTATTACCAAGGCCGTGTAATCAATTTTCTCTCGAAAATTCTGTCTTTTTTCGCGCAGCGTTACATAACATTCTCTCCACTGCGTAGCGAGAAAAAAAAACTGTTCTTTAAAACAACTCCTATACATTAAAAAAATGAGTAGCTTATCGTAATTTTGCAAATTTTCGAATTTGAAAATTGGAATTTCACACGCTCTGTTTGCTTGCCTAAATACGGCTCCACACTTTTGACTTTCGCCGAATAGCTACTGCTCGTCCAGTTCCGAGCAGCTGATGTGCTCAATGAATGTTCGCTTCCTTTGATGGGTCCAAAAGACCGACACGCCGTGGGTAGGACGAGCACCGAACGCTCGTTGATTGCTCGGCAAATTGCAAACATCCCATCCACCCTCCTCGGGATTTGGCGAGCTGTCTCTCGCCACTTGCCGAATGTAAGAATCGATGTAAGAATTTTCAGATTGGAATTGACAATGGCAGGCCCGCCGCAACACGGCAGTTTAAATTCTCAGAATTCCTTCTCTTTGTTGGGAGATGTTATAGCTGTATGAAATGCAGTTTTTATTGCCGCATTTGAGTTGATATTAGCTTTAAACGAATGAGTTTTTACATGTAATGCTCTACAATTTGTAATGAGTTTTACAAGTGATGACTGAGATTGGTTAATATGTGGAGAAATGTTTGTGTCATTAAAATACATTACACAACCATTTGAAATATCAGTGGGCCTAATTCTTGCGATTTTTGAGATACTTTTAAAAAAATTTCTCGTATTTTTATTTAACGTCAAAAACAATTAAAACTATGTGACGTAGTACTATGGGGAAGAGGGTATTCTGGGAACGTTCCGGGATCGCCAGGCTACTCTTATATAGGTTAAATTCTGAATACAGATGGAAATGGGAGTTTTTGAAAAGAATTGATAAGAAAATATCCACCAATGTGTATATGCCAAACGAATAGTCAACTGTTGCTTTAACAAACCGCGCTGGCAACAACGGGCAGAAGCGACAGCCGTCACCACCATCGTCGCTGGGTCGTTTTAATTATCAACGTCTAATTTTTAAGGCTAAAATACGCATTTAATTGTCGAATTTGAATTGATACATTCGCTTTAAAACAATTATATTTGACACCTAAGTTCCGCGATTTATGTGTTTCACAAGTCACGATTTAGATGTGTTAATATGGACAGAAAGTGCGGTATAATAATATTAGGTAACCGTTACTTAGTGCGAGAAAGTGCCTGCTGTTGTAGTACCATTAGTTTACGCTACAAATTGGATATTCATCTACAATTAGATATTCATCATATTCATCTGCAAAGAACATTAGACACTAGAGAGACGCATAGCGGTCCGAAGGATCTGACAATAAATCAGTAAATGGCTGGAAAATATCATCACCCTTATTAGATTTTTCTAATCGTTCTAAGCTCCCGATTGGATGAAAAGCTCAACAGCTCATACCTGCCAGGGGAATGGTTAGAAAAATCGCAGTGTAGTTGATGAGATACTTTAATTTTATGTTAAACGCATCGCACCTCCAATAGAAAAGTGACACAAGTGCGAATTTCTGATTTCTCAGAAATTGCAATTTTAAGTTTCGTAGTTCTGTAATACTCGTTATAGATTGTACCAAATATTCACCTTCTAGCGGACAGTAATTGAACTAATTCAAAATCAACTTCAGAATAGTACCAGTACCTTTTGGTAACCTCTTATCAGCTTTTAGCTGAAAAATGACGATTTCGCACTTGGGTCACTTTTCTATTGAAGGTGCGGCATGACAGTTCCGTGGGCGCAGGCAGTTGGAACAGCATCCATGTGTGCGGAACTAGTGCCGGCTGCGGGAACGAAACTGTACTGCGCAAAGGTGTACTATCTTTTAATTGTGTTTGGCTTAACATACCGCCACCCTTAAGTGTCCCATCTGAATCACTCTGCACATTGTAATTAATTTATCATAATTATTCACCGTTTATGGACACTCCTATTGGACACCGCTCATTGACACATCGATCATGGGATGGCAGCAACAATACAGTACGTTTATCCATTTGACGTATTATTGTCAATAATAACGAGACGAAGATAATAGTAGCAGTTGCAGCAGCAGCAACAATAAGGACGTCGAAACAACACTAATCTACATTACACTCTTCTCCTCGTGCAGCTAACGACTTTGGTTATAATACCGCAAGAAGTCTCAAGTCCCTTCAAAGCTTAGGAGATGCGAGCGCACCAGGAACGAGAATTTGACTTCTCGGTTTGCAGACACTAAATCCGACTATAAACTGAGCGACAAGCTTTGAACAATTGGTGCTAAACGTAAATGAATACTATTGGAGAAACAATAATTAAATTCATGAATTTAAAATAACCGGTGAATAAATTTGAGAAACAATGGAAAGTAAAAAATGTGATTGTGCACAACTGCTACTAGGTTAGAAACCGTCCCGTGCGTGAATAAAATAATTTATTCACTGTTGTAATGAAATACCAGATTGATTAGTTATAAATACATTTCTATACAGAATGATTCCAAAATAAATACACACATTTTGAGAACTTCCTAATAAAGGCGTTCAGAACAATCCTGTGAATAAATGTCCGAAAATGCATAATGGATTCCCAAATCGAAATTGACTTGCGTCCTATGCCACACTTGCGTAGAAGCTCACTGCGTTTCTTCAACCATTTTTTTCAGCATCTGAGGAGAGCATTTTGTAGTAGATATAGAGATTACATGGGTCTTTTTTTAATAAGGGGTAATCTCCCTCATAATCTTTTCCTAAAGACCCTGCAACGCGTTTATGTCCCTCATGTGTTTACAAAACGAAAGAAAATGTTTCTTTGGTTCATTGATGTTCCAATATATTCAACGTTCTAACGTCTACGTACAGATTCAGTGTATGGGAATGAATTGATATTCGGGGTAGGATTGCTATCAAGGAGGGGATTTTCATTTGTATTTTCGGACATATAATCACAATACTATTTCTACATACTTTTCAGCTACGAATCTTCCGATATTTCTTTATTATTTTCTAAAAATACTGTATGTTTTACGTGCTTCAGAGAAAATAGCCAGAGTCTCAAAATTGCATTGGCCGCCTTCATTATTATCAAGTGGCTTCAAAAATCGTTACTAGTGCTTCAAGGTATTGTACACAACACGCTAGCACCATACGAGCGTCAAATGACGGACGTTGAAATTCGTCATGGAGTAGTCATTGACGCATACGGGTCGTGGCACACATGGCAAACGAGCTCGCTCCAGTAACGACCGCCGCCAAGGCTCGACATGTAACAGCGAACGGACATTTGCCGCTATAATGCGTACGTTGTTCCTGACTGACGTTGTAGCTTCTTAGCGTGCAGGGCACATGGAGTTCTGGCGACGTACGTTGTACGTACGTTGAACTGCGTTGAACGAGCGACATACGTTTCTCCGTTTAAAAATATATAAATTTTAAAGAAAGATTCATTGAAAGATTAAATAATGAGGTGCATATGCACTTTTGGTGGAAAAGCACACTTCACATTGGTATCTTGCCGTTTAATATGATCATGTAATTTCGAGAGAACATTGTGAACGACAGCTTAAACATTCCGAAATAATAATAAAAAATGTCTCACCGTCATTGCATAAAATCTAAAAAAGTGTGTAAAATGTTTTGTTCGAAAGGTGCTCGCTATTAGAGATATGAACCCGTCATCTTCTCTTTTCTTTCACAAATTTCATTTTATTGTAACACTTTTGCTAACTCCGTGGCATCCCTGTTTGCTAGCACAATATCACCGGGCGTCCGTTGAGTTGCATTGGACATCCATTGCGCGGCTGTGATCGTGCTCATGTGGCTTACCAACCAACGGACAAATTGATGGGTGTTAACGACGTCCGGTTTGCGACGCTCGTGTGTCGCTAGCCATAATACCGGAATGCTTCTTCCAGCGTCCTTAATGGGAGGAGTTGTCACTCGTTCGTTTGTGACGTTTAGTGCCCAAAAGGGCAATATCACCGTCTCACTCCATATGTTTATTTAAACTTTGTCCAGAAATATATTTTTAAATGTTCTATCAAATAGGATTGACTAATATCTTTATATTCATTCCGGAGCAATGATTAAATTTCGCCGTTCCTTACTTTAAGATATAAATATGCCTTTCAGCATACACCATTTTAAAACAAATATTTTAAAACGGAATTCGATACATTACACAAAACTTAATAATTTATGAATGTACAATGCAATTATAAGGAGCCAGCTAGAGACTTTGAAGCATGTAGAAATCACGTAGAGATAAAAAAATACGATTTTTACGTCTCTCTTTTTCTATTACACGTATGTTCAAATATATTATAAAACGTTTATTTCATACTTTCAGTTCTGCACCGATATATTTTAATTAAAAGATACTCAGAACATTTATCGAACAATCTAAACTAAAAATAATATTTCTCACCTTTCAAAGGTCAACAGCAAAATAACACAGCGGTATAAAATATAGGTTTCTCAAATAAAAATCTTCCAAAGGAGAGTGTAGACAGCAATAAGAAAAGTTAAAAAATAGGCATCCAATGCATAAAATCTTCCAAAACGTGTAGACATCCATAAAAAAGGTGTAAAAGAGAAGGCATCTAATAAAAAAAATCTTCCAAAGGGCGTAGGCATCAGTCACAAAGGTAAAAGAAAGTAAGCATCCATTATATAAAATCTTCCAAAACGCGCGTAGTCAGCAAATAAAAGTAAAAGTATCCAAAAAACTTCCAAAACGTGCGTAGACAGCAATCAACAAGGTGTAAACGTAGGCATCCTATATGAAGATCTTCCAAAACGTGCGTAGACAGCAATAAAAAGTAGGCATCACAAATATAAAATCTTCCAAAACGTGCGTAGACAGCAATAAAAAGTAGGCATCCCATATAAAAATCTTCCAAAACGTGCGTAGACAGCCATCAACAAGGTGTAAAAGGTAGGCATCCCATATAAAAATCTTCCAAAACGGGCGTAGACAGCAATAAAAAATAGGCATCACATGTATAAAATCTTCCAAAACGTGCGTAGACAGCCATCAACAAGGTGTAAAAGGTAGGCATCCCATATAAAAATCTTCCAAAAGTGCGTAGACAGCAATAAAAAGTAGACATCACAAATAGAAACTCTTCCAAAACGTGCGTAGACAGCAATCAACAAGGTGTAAAAAAGGTAGGCATCCCATATAAAAATCTTCCAAAACGTGCGTAGACAGCAATAAAATGTAGGCATCACAAATATAAAATCTTCCAAAACGTGCGTAGACAGCAATAAAAAGTAGGCATCCCATATAAAAATCTTCCAAACGTGCGTAGACAGCAAGAAAAAGTGGGCATCACAAATATAAAATCTTCCAAAACGTGCGTAGACAGCAATAAAAGTGGGCATCCCATATAAAAATCTTCCAAAACGTGCGTAGACAGCAATAAAAAGTAGGCATCCCATATAAAAATCTTCCAAAACGTGCGTAGACAGCAATAAAAGTGGGCATCCCATATAAAAATCTTCCAAAACGTGCGTAGACAGCAATAAAAAGTAGGCATCACATGTATAAAATCTTCCAAAACGTGCGTAGACAGCAATAAAAGTGGGCATCCCATATAAAAATCTTCCAAAACGTGCGTAGACAGCAATAAAAAGTGGGCATCACATGTATAAAATCTTCCAAAACGGGTGTAGAGGGTGTTCAAAAAGCAGGTGTAAGTAAGTGGTCGGTGTAAAAGTCTTCCAAATGCAGGTCCGGGTGGCGCAGGCCCCGGCGCGGCGCCAGCTGCAGACGATTCCAAAGATGGTTAGTCGTTCCTTCAAGAATACTTTAGTGTATTTATACTACTTACATGGGAATAGCTACATATTCTTACACGTAAGGAAAAATTGATTTAATTTATAATTTTGGGAAATGTTTTTCACAATATTCAAGGGGTTAACTTATTTTTTAAAATTTTCTTTGTTATTGAATTTTCGATTTCACATTTCTAAAGTCTTTCTAATTTTTTGTACTAACCTCTAAAACAACGATTAAGATAGCAACAAAATATTATGTTTTTGTCTGGTATTTCATTACAACAGTTGTCTTCAAATGTTTAATTTGCTGAATAGTATTTTTCTTGATAAATATATCCAGAATACTACACTTATTTATACGTATTGGCGATGTATTTTGACTGAAAAAACAAATTCAAATACGAACAAAAAGTGCCTCTTAACAATACTAAATTACATGTAGGCTTTGCGTGCATTCTACATATTATTTCGAAAGAAAAGTCGGTCGTAATGTAAACTAGTGTGTTTTCGTCCTCGGAAAGATATTGCTGGCTGTTGCTAGGACTAAAAATATTTCTATTGTAATATGCGTTTTTTCGTTAAATGAGCGTGTCAAAAAGGTTTACTACAAAAAAGAAGTAGTAATGAATCTTCTAAACCCTCTTTGGTTAATTATCTAAAGTTCAAATTTTGGTTCAGCTATAGATGCCTCCTGATCATTAATTTTTTACTTTAAAAATTATTCAGATATTAATCTAATCTAAATTAATTTTAAGATTCTATTATATATCAGAAGTAGGTAAATGATATTTCAAAACTTTTTACCGAATTAGAAAATGCACCTTTTATAAAAAGAAAATTACTTTGCTCCCACGTGAATCGAAGTCTACGAAAACATTTTTTCATGGAAAATATTGAAACTCCTCTACCTAATTCGCACAAGTCCCCTTTTCCTTCCTTCTTAAAATCCAGTCACACGTCGTATTCGATCGTCGGCGGAACTTCAACTCGTCATTTAGCACAATAAATGCGACCGCGACTTCTGCCTTTCGCTAGTTATCTCGGGAAGTAAGGTATAACCTCACTTAATTTCACAGGCCATTTTCATCGTGACGCCACCAAACATGGAAACATATAGTCTTAATGTAAAACGATGACCGCAAGAAGCAGAAAACATGCTGAAAGATATTGGGGAAACATATTGCTAATGCGTTTTCACTGGGCCAGCGGCAGGCGGCGATCGGTGGGAAGCCGTAGCACATAATTTACTGAACCCAGCTAGCTAGGGATAGGTGACGTTCTCCCCCTACCTTGCTTGAAGACCAGGCCTCGCCTTCCTCGTGACTGCAGTACTCCCCGCCAGACAGCGGATGAGAGCAAACAAGGCATCTCACATTTACTCGTAAGCCAGGGCTACTCCACCTCATTTTCAATGACAAGTTTTCTCAGTATAAATTACCGTAACGTTTGTCGAGAACTTTATAACTTATATAATGATCAAGGGGCACATACTTGTCTCACGCTAAAATGAGAGTCAGCCAGAATGTTCTGCTGATGCTGAACTGTGAGTGATATGGTGAAAAGAATATAAGCCTATGGTTGAAACAGAAAAAAAAGGTTATCCCCTTTAGACGACATGTGACACGCACATTCATTTTTCGAAAAAGCTATGTAGTATTTTGCTAGTCATGAATGAATTTGTTTCCATTGATTACCGCAACGTTTGTAGGGTTGATTGATTGATTGTTTTAGTGATTCACGTCGGTCACGTCAACTAACAGGGTTTTTAGTCCCGTAAGTGTAATGCATGTTTTTTGCTCGGAAGGGGCGGTGACCTTTCCTCTGCTGTATGACTATATCCGACAACGACCTACCGACAGCTAGCGGGGTTTCCTCAACCAGGTATCTCCCACAAGCGGGACACCGTCCCAGTCGGGACTAGCTCTACGCATCCAACCGGTCTCTTCGCATGTGTGGTAGTGTAGTGCACGTTAGTGTGTGTGTGTTTAACTGTTGAAGGCAGGACAAGGGAGAGGAAGGTGAGATCGCGCGTGGTCCATGGCCCGTTTGTTAGGTTACTGTTCCGGCATTCGCCTGGTGTTTATCGGAGAAATCACGGAAAACTACCGATCAGAGCAGCCGGCCGCTAGAATTCTCCTTCGCTGAATTCGACCTAGCTGACAAGCTAGTGCCGAAAATCCTGCCACCGTCGCATCTAGGACCTCCCCGTCAGAGATACTGCAGTGACATCAGTTGATGCCTTGAGCCATCTCTCCCGGTACGGAGAAACAGAAATGTACGATTTCGCAGTTCACAACTCGATAACATGGACATTAAACGACGTAAATTTCAAGTATATTCTGGTAAAGAATTTGAAAGAATCCAAGGCCACGAACAAGGTCGTGTCAAAATGAAAATCTGGTGAAATAAAGGCGTTTAGTTGGCGTCAAGATCAAGAAAGCAAATTCAACGCGAAAATCTTTCAGAAAGGCCTTGTCGTCTGTTTTGCCAGACGGAAGGAGGAGGGGAAAAGAGACAATGATAATGGAAAGATGAAGAGTGTAGTGACAAAAACCATAATTATAAAGGTTTTAAGGAACAAGAAGTGTGGACATAGTGTTAAGAGAGGCATTAGTTATATCTAGGGCGTTAAGTAGATGTTTTGCCCCGAGGGCGACGTCCAATCCCGAGACCCTCTGGCGCGAGGGGTTGGAAGTCGCTTGGAGGGCAAAGACATTTGGTAAGGCTTCATTCACAATGCAAACTTTAATGTAAACATAACGTAGCCGCAATACCTAGAAATGAGTTAAGTGAAACCATTCACGATGCCTTGACGTAACTGTAGACGTATAGCCGTAAACTTAAAAGAGTTCCCTAACACCAACCTTAAGGTTACGTCGGGGTAAGGTTACGTTAAGGTTACATCAGAATTCTACCGACGGCCAATCAGAGAACAGCATCAAGGACACAACCATGGATTGTGTTAAGATGGTTTGTGGTTGTCATTTCATTACTGTTATTTAGTGAACTAGTTTGCGAACTGTGTTGACGCGAGTAGTGAATTCAAAGTAAGAATTTTGGTTATTTTTCTTTGACTTTAAATTGACATGGCGAATAAAATAATTACATCCAAAGAACCACTCGTGAATTTGGTACAAGAGAATCCTTGTTTATAAAGTAAAGGAAATGCGAGCACTAATACAACAGCTACTCGCATTTAAATATAGAGACAAATCGATAACAAAATCGAAGAGAAAGCTAGAAGCTGGTGGAGAGGTCTTTTCACCATGCTAGAAACGAATCGACAATTGCTCAAGCTTCAATAACCTGAAATCTGATTGCCTCAGGCGAAACTTACGTTCCAGCTTACTTTCGTCATTGTGAATGCTTGTTTTTACGTGTAAATTTTACTGCAAAGT
The DNA here is from genome assembly GCA_038098605.1 of Gryllus longicercus. Taxonomy (NCBI): domain Eukaryota; kingdom Metazoa; phylum Arthropoda; class Insecta; order Orthoptera; family Gryllidae; genus Gryllus; species Gryllus longicercus. The sequence goes on along the minus strand of JAZDUA010000564.1, from coordinate 916,690 downwards.
TTACGGCATTACGTTACGTTTAAGATTGCTGCGTGGTACATACAAAACTAGTTTGTTGCTGAATCAAACGAGAATTTTAAACATTTTATCTTTTCTTGCGTCTAAACGTGAAACGACGCATTGCCTTCATTTGTCAATATGACAACAGATAAAACAGAATGTGTATTTAATTACTACTGCATACTCGCTGGTCGACTGATTTGTTCGTACAAATGAAAGAATACTGTAAAGTTCCTGCGGGAATTCTTGCAAAGCTGATATAGCTCCGGACAATGTTTTCCAGAAAAACCTCTAGAAATTTATGAAAATGATAGTGTATTTGAAAATTATATGGAAAATGATAGTGTGAATTGGATCGATGAAACAGTACTTTTATGTTATTTGCCTCTGTTATTTTGCCAAAGTTATTTTGAATATTTCATAACTTAAAAAAACAACAAAAAAACATTTCGAGCATGTTAGCCGATGTGCCTTACACATCGTATTACTACTAGTAGTACTGCTATTCAAGAAGCACATAAAATATCTCTTAAAAGAGGTGATATGTAACAGTGAAATATAAGTGATGGCAATTATAAATTCACGGGAACATTCCAAAATTGCCATTTTCATATCAATTAGGCAAAATATAGACTATAACGAGTTATTTTGCTTATCTGAGCATTATGCCATTTATTTATTGTATTTGCTTGTATCTTAACTTTAATAAATAGAATTATTCAAAAGTAGTTAAGTATTCAAAAGGTCCTCGTGTATAAACAATCAGAAAGGCCCGCAAGGGTATAACAATATCCTTGTATGCTTTATTTCAGACCCGTAAATACACAGCCATGAACTAGTAAACCACAAAAATATATGAAAATATAACCATAAATATGACGTACAAACTTTTGGGTAGCATTTTCGAAAATTTAAAAATTTTACCGCTGTTTAAATAACTATTAAATTGAAAATATATTTTTAAAATTTAGCACATTCACAATTCACCCCTTTTCCTTTGGCACCCCGTGAAGTCAATTCTACCTGCTAAAGTTACTTATAGCCTGTCACAAAACCTGACAAAACTAAACTAACACTTCCTTCCTATTTGTTGCTATATACGCTTTCGTTTTCTCGTTCTTTTTGTATAGCTTATCCTTCTAATTCACAATTTACAAAGTAGACAACAATTAGAAGTGAAAAATCTCTTTGAGACGATTGCAAGCAAGAATACGGAAATGGAATCAAAAAGATAAAATACGACAAAAAATAGGAACACTCATGGAAAAATATGACCATAATTTGAAATATTAACGGAAAATGATAAAAGGGTTTTAAAACTTCAAAACTGTATATAACACGTGAAAATAGACTAATTTTAGTTATTGTAGATAAAATCATTCTTAACTTATATTTTCCGTAGTCGTAACACAAAGAAAAAAAATGACCTCTGGCTCTAATTATAAAATTCTAATTCACAAGATAATTTTCCAGTCAATTAGACAATTTGCAATTTTATATTGACTAAACGGTAAGAATTAGTTAAAAATTTAAAAAAATCTTAGAAAGCTTTTTCAAAACTAGATCGTCTTAATATCTAGAGTCGACTTAAATTGGAGTAAATATGATAATTCCCCAAAATGTCAGCTTGGTAAGGGGAAAATCATAAATTGATCACATTTATGAAAAAATGTATTACTACGGAGCTCCCCACGATATTTTCAACGAACCCTTGTGAGCACGTCTATGTGTATTGGGACTCCGTGTTAGGGACTGCAACGCAATGACCGACGGCCTCCCACCTCCTTCGCCTTGGAAGCACCTCCGACCGTCGCTCGCACCGTCCTCCGCCGCAGGGGTGATAACTGAACCCTGTGACCTCTGCGAAGAAGGGCCACTGAAGGGCGTCGGTTGAGGCGGCGACTGATGACTCAATGAGACGGCCGCCGGTAAAGGCGTTGGCGAGACTTCGTTCAGAAGACTGTTGGTCCCGTTCAGAAGACAGACAGAACCTGAATCTCCCAAATACTTAACTGAAAGTCCTATTATCAAAAGGGTTCTTGTCCCAACTAGCGTGTTTCCTCTCTCGATCCACCAACTCGTGCAGTAACTCCGGAGACGGTGCTTTCTTGTTGGTGCGCAACAATTCGAACTGAAGAGCATGAACAATGTTTCACTAAATCCAGTGGGAATGCGCTGTATACCGCAGATTTCCCTTCTACTATCTTAGATTTATTACTGACAAATTACTCAGATTAAAAACCAGTCACTGACTTTCCCGAACTATAGTTCGTTTTTTAGACTGTGGAACACACGTATTGTAGTATTGAAGAATTATTACCATAATTTTATAATTAACTAACAAAATGTGTATGCAAATGATTAATACGTATTACACTGGTTATGTAAGTGCATAAGAAGAACAATATGAAAAGAAAATAGAAATTATAAATGTCAATTCTCATAATTGCGAAACATTATACAACACAAATTAAACTGAAAGTTTTGAACATACAAGATTAAAAAGCACCAACAGAATTCAGATAGATTTCACAAGGCTTACGTTGTTGTTTTGTGGTATATTCAACATTATTCTCCTGTGATTGGTTAATTCAGTCGGTCACGCATGTTCTCAACATCATTTCAAAATTATTTGTATCAATTTCTACAATTTTACATCATTAATAACAGCGGAATAAAATTAATTCCTTATGAAAACATTTTCTAACCTTCACGCAATGAAAATCACAGTTAACTTCAACAGCCAGCCAGCTGTTACTGCTATCCAGTTGACTCGCGGAAGAATATTTTTACGCAGAGCGATGTGGTCTTCGGCGACGCTTATTTGTCATAGAAGCTGTCAGAAAAACTTCTGGCCTGCACGCTCTGTAAGAACTGCAACGCAATGACCGTTGGCCTCCCACCTCCTTCGCCGTGGAAGCACCTCCGACCGTCGCTCGCGCCGCCCTCCGCCGCAGGGTGATAACTGAACCCTGCGACCTCTGCCGTGAAGGGCTACTGAAGGGCGCCGGTTGAGGCGGCGACTGAAGACCCAATGAGACGCCGCCGGTTAAGGCGTTGGCGAGACATGGTTCAGAAGACAGTTGGGCGCGCTCGCAGAAAAGCGATTGCATGGTGCTTTAGTCTTACGCTGGAGAGCGTTGGTATTGGTTGATTAAATTTTCCCTTGTTTCTTTCCCATATTTCGTTTTGAATGTCGGAACAGACAGAATCTCTATCTGCCAAATAGTGGATTGAAATTCCTGCTTTCAAGAGGGTCCATTCGCGTGCCTGCTCTCCGAATGCACTATGTCTTGGAATAACCCCGGAGACGGCTCTCACCTCCTTCCGCGTCGCGGGCGCCCTCATTGTTGGCGCGCAACAAATTAAAACTTAATAATGCTAAAATAGCACGTACTTTCTCACCCGTACTTTCACGCAGAATTGGGCGAAATGTACTCAAATTTTCGAAAAATTGTACATGACCTTATTTCAAAATCTATCTTTGAGAAACAGATTTCATTAAGGGAAAAATCTATATCGTCATTAGTGTAATTGTAAGAAGGTGCCGAAAAAAAATTGAATTTTTACTATTTTCGAAAAATCAGGTTTTTACCGAACATGAGACCTGCAACAATGTACCCCATGAACCCCTCCCCTCCCCGGCCATCCCGACACAATTATGGCGGGCATGCTACCGGCTAAACGGCAGCTGATTCAGCGCCAGTTGGTGCAGCTGCGCCCTCCAAAGTGCGCTGGCTGAAGAGAGGCGTATTGTGGCCTGTCTAGAAAGCCAAAATAGTTGCCGTTAAGATATACTTTCCTGCACAATATTAATATATTTTATATAACATATACACATACGAAACTGGTTATAGTTTTTTTTTAAAGTAGCCCCGGAAAAAATAAGAACACTTGTGTTGCAATATCTCTTATAATCAAACTGAACTCCGTTTAAAAAAGTTTGACTTTAGATAACTAAAGTGCATAAACTTCCTTTTAAAGTAGAAAAAACTCATCAATTTGTCCAGTCTTGCTCTAATATAAAATTAAATATTTCCCGCGCGTCAGAGTCACCAACTGTAGACACCCGACATATATTCAAACAATGTGAAAAATCCTTACTATCTACAATTCTTTTTCAAATATTTATCGTCTACTAAAATTGGCACGGGGGAATTTTATGTTGGTATTATTATTGTAAGGTATATCGATACGTGCAAACTTTCTTCTGTTTACTTAATAATCAGAATGTCATTTCAAACATATCTCGTGAACAGGTAATGAACAAAGAGTTGTGGAAGGAGGGCTCTGGTGGGCTCTGAACTTGGAACAACCTGATAAGCCGATGACAACAGGTGAGCGAATGTAAATAATTGTATGTGATTTCTCGAATTGTTATTTTCACCTTACGACCAAATTTTAGACGTGCGTAGAGGGGCAAAGTTAACCTCAATTTACTTTTTGCATTTAGGATTTTTGCACACGATTCACCACCGTATTTTTCATGTGGGTCCTGTTACATGGCATTCTGATCAATTCTGATATATATTGGCCTTAGTAAAGATTTGCCAAAGTATATCCACTACTAGAAAATTGAATGATTTTTTGTTCAAGAATATTAAGGTATGTGTATGATGGTACTACTTCTAATTATTTGTTCTTATTGCACCATTGGTGTCGTTTTTAAAACTTGTTGCTAGTAATAATTGATCATTTTAATTTTTCAGACAAATGCAGAAACGACTTCTTGTTGCTTTTGATTTTGACCACACAATTGTGGATGATAATACTGATATTGTGGTCCGGGAAATGCTTCCAAAAGAAAAAATATCATCAGAAATTAGTGATTTGTATAGCTCAGATGGTTGGACAGTATATATGGGAAAGATCTTCGAGCTTTTGCACCAAAATGGCATAACGCGTGAGGAAATACAGACTACTATTCGTGATATACCTATAACTCCTGGTTTTGACAATCTTTTGAAGTTTCTTCTTGATAAAGATTGTGAAACAATTGTCATATCAGATTCAAACTCAGAATTTATAAAAGAGTGGTTAAAAGGAGCATCTCTTGAACACACCATTAGGTCTGTGTTCACAAATCCTGCCAAGTATGATTCAGAAGGATGTTTACATATAGACATGTATCATGTTCAAGACTGGTGTCAGCTGAGCACAAAAAACTTGTGCAAGGGATATATACTTGAAAATTATGTTAACAACAGAAAGGAAGAGGGAATTGATTTTGCAAGAACTGTGTATATTGGTGATGGAAAAAATGATTTGTGTCCGTGCCTTAAGCTTTCTGCAAATGACTTTGCATTTCCTCGAAAAGGTTATGCTTTGATGAAATATATTTATGAACATCCAGTAAAAGCAGCAATCCATCCATGGAATACAGGAGAAGATATTATTGGTGTTATTTCAAAATTACTGTGAATGTTTTTACTTGAAAATATTTTCGAATTTAGAAAATAAATTGACTCTTTTAAAAATTTCATGTGTGATAGCTTCATCAGAAGGCCCAGTATGTATGTGATGAAATTTGGTCTGTCAAATTTATTTTTCTTAAATAATTTCTTTGTATTTTTAACTTCTATCATCATTACTGTCTGTATTTATTTTCTCAGTCTTATTAACTGTGAAAGACAGTGTTAATATTATGTGTAACAAATGTATGTATTTGGATACATTGGCTTGAATTTTATATTTTGACTTGAATTGTCTATTATACATTTATTGGCTATTAAAATAATGATTTGAAATGACTATGTAAGAAAATAATGGAAAGAAAAGGACAATAAGTAATTTGAATACACGTGTTGAATTCAGTATTCTGGTTGTTTAATTTCGTCGTTATGGAGGGCGTTTCGACTGTTTGGAACTCTCCATTTTGGAATTTTGGACAAAACTACAGGATGAAAAAATAGGGGCGCTAGTGTCGTCTTTGCACAATGTTCACCAACATTGCACGATAAAAATAAGCGTATTTAAAGGAAATATTGAAACTCAAAGATTTATGATATACAGGCTTGTTACACGAGCGTTGCGTTGACGCGCGTCACCTAACGCTGATGGCCTCAGCTGCGTCTTTCACTGTGTACACGAGTCACTTAACGCGCGTCGTAGATTGACACTGTACCTTATGCAAAACGACAGATGAGCGCTGTTGGTGACGCATTCTTGCTAACGCGCGTCACTTACAGGGCGTCGCACGTTTAAAGATAGAAAACGCGCGTTATCTTGCCTCGCGTAGCTTGTGCTGCGAGTACAATGCATGGGTCTTCCTTCAGCTGTGGGTTCAACGCACGTCGCCAAGAGCACTCGTGTGCCGTTTAGCATAAGATAGTGTTAATCTACGACATGCATTTAGCGACTCGTGTGCACAGGCATCGTTTACGCAGCTGACACCATCAGCGTAGGCGACGCGCATGAACGTAACGCTAGTATGTCCAACGCTAGTAGCCAACAGGACTGACAGCATAGTGTACGAATATCAGTGCTATCTTTTCCACTGGGCGGGACTTATGAGTAACAAATACTAATGTACTTCAGCTACCGATTACGATCAGGTTTTCGTCCAGTTTCTCTGATCCATTGAGCACGCACTGAGATGACCCCTTGTTTTGCTTCTGGACATCAATGTAGCTTCACTATGTGCACGTTTTGTTGAGCTCACCCTTTGTTAGTAATGGTGAAAGAAGATTAGGAGTAGGGAGTCTGTTACTGCTTTTTAGTTAGCAATACAAGAAATAAAATCCTTTGCCCAGCTAACTAGATGTTTTCTTATAAAGAATTTTTCATTAAAGCTGAATTTAAAATTCAGCTTTAATTTGTTGTTTGTTATAACATATTCAATTAGGATATTGAATAACTTATGTTACTGTAGAAAATAAGTAAATATTTCAATTTTTAATTTTGTATGGGCATCCAGGGGTTGCTAAAGCCCCAAAAGACCCCCGGATGTAACGATTACTTGTTGGCTAAGAAGTAACTCCTTGTGATGGCATGTTTCCCTGGTGTATGTTTAGGTCACAGCACCGAAGGTGCAATGATGTATTATTCTACATCTTTACATTCTATGTTGACTTTAACAAACAAAAGAACATTTCTTTTAAGTGCTAATTGAGCTGTGTTGTGTGACTAAACTGTGGTGCTAATGTTTCCAATTTTCTTGTAGTGCTGAGAATGGATTTTGTCTGCAGTTAAAAAAATATATATATTGGAATAGTTATGGTATATTGCAATTCAAAAAGATTTTAGTAACAAATAGTTCAAAATGTTTTTATTATTTGTTATACATTTTTAATATTATTGTTTCATAAAAACATTTTCCTTCTACAGTATTTGGAAGCAAGCCTGGCAATCTTACCATGACATTTTTTAAAATATAATAATAATAAAGAAAGTCATGTGGGTGCCATGGACAAGGGTGCACTTTGGCCCATGTAAGGAATTCTGAACTTCAGAAGGAACCCAATAAATTTTCAAACAAAATTCTTCAAATAAATATCATAAATAAACACCGTTTTTAACTATTTTACTACACATAAGCATTTGAAATATAATGCAACTCCCAGACATCTAGAGACCTAGCAGCTTGCTGTTTGAATGTAACTTGTCTCCTGCACAAATGCACCCATCTATCAGTGGAAAACAAATTCGATCTCAATTGCTTCAAAAAAAAAAAAAAAAAGGAGAGGGCTCAATCCTTTGACACTAAGTCTAAATGTCTGGCCCCAGCCATAGATAATTTCTGATGTTACATAAAATTTATTAATTATAATATTTATTATAATATTGTAATGATATAATATTATTATTATAATAGTATTCCTCCATGTCCTGATGATGACAACAATGAGTTTTGTGTGAAGCATGAAGCCGAAGGACAGACCTACACTATTGTACTTTTTTATTTGACATACTTTCTTTAGTAAAATTTCTGTGGACCTGAGCTAGTCGCTCTCTTTTTGAACACTGGGGGCTGTAATAAGGTCTTCATTGTGAGATTCTCCAATGATTGGATGATAAACTTTGAGAGAAGAATGGAATAGATTACTCTCTGCCCCCTTGAGTGAATATGGAGTTGTTTTAATGTAACTTCTTGTTGTTTTAATGTTCCTCCTATAAATGCTCTGGGTTAAAAGAGGGAGCAACAGACTATAAGGTCCAAGTCACGAGTGTTAAACTGTGGTAGAGGAGAAGCTGCAGCTTATTGGCTCATACAAAGTGAGCAGGCATAATTAACATTCCTCATCATAATAGATATCAAATTTATAATGATTTCGAAGTAAATAAAATGTGTTCTTGTTACCAAAGATTTTAGAGATAAGCTTACAGGAGGAAATAGACAAGTTGTTACCCTATAGACTGTATTGTATTTAACTAAGAGCAAGAGACAGGGTACAAACTTGTTTTATTGCCACTTGAATTATTAGCGCGTTTCAAACCTATGTCTGACAGCATGAATAAATTGTCTGTTTTTTTCTAAGAAACCACCTCACTTCATTTCATATTATCACCCATTAGTACAGATAAACTTCAAGAGCAAGGAGTGCTAACAAAAAGAAGAAAAAGGTAATTTTGTTGTATTCCAAAATGAAGTATTTATTTCCACTACACAGAAATGATGAATAAACAGAAATAAATGCAAGTAAAAAAAAATTCAGTTGAAACATTTATTGTATGTATGTGGGTGCACTATACATGAGGGATAATATACACGTAAGGTTAACATTAATGCAGAGTCCAAAGACTCTACAAATGAACTTCGCTATTTTTATTGTACCATTAATGCGTTTAGACATCACTCTCATTTGCATGAAAAAACAATTTTGAAATAAATGCGTTTTCGAAAAACAAATGGAAACAATTTTTCAACAAACAAGAGGTAAACAAATTTTCATACGCTAGATTAGGAGATACCGTAGAAAATTACATGAAAAATACACTTTCTTACAACACCTTACATTACTTCATATAATATCAAATTTTCTTATAACTAACACCATTTGCAGTCTTAGAAAATGCTCCTGACCTGATTTAAAAGATGTCTTTTAAGACAATTATTCATCAGATCACATTACAGAATAGTGCTAAATGCAACTGTTCTGTAATATGGTATTACAAGTTTTTTTTGTTTTTTTTTATACTCTCACATTCAGAAAATGTTTTCAGAATCATTTCTTTGTGAATGTTTCCAACAATTACTATGCATTTTATTCTGTACATTTCAGCAATGACTGTCCATTCATGGACAGAGCCAAATGTACAGTTCAGTTTGTATTCATGACGCAATGACTAGTAGGCAGGCCACTCTAGTACAACTGACCAGTTTCAGCAGTGAAGCCTCTGCTTTTATATAAATATTGATCATTAAAGTAACTCTCTTAACTTTATCCTTCATTCTGTCAGTTGTGCACTTTAGAGTAGCTTGAGAGAAGAGGTGATAAGCAGACCATGCTTTGCTATTTAATTTCTTCAACATATGTTGCTGGAAATATGCCTACAACACCATTCAGTTCACCCAGCCACCATCCATCAGCTTGTTTCTCGTGAATGTTTATAATATCTCCTGAAAATTGCAAACATATTCAGTAATTTGCATTCTTCCTAACAAGTATACCTGAATCTTAAAATATATTTTTATTCTTACCAGGTCTCAAATTCAATTCATCATATAGATTTGCAGCATATTCATAGAGAGCTCGACAACGCCCTCCTGTCACTGGAGGGGTTTCATTACATTCTGAAATGACTGGGTAAGTCATAACACTACTTTGGTAGTCTTTCTCACTTCCTTGGCTTGAGAATTCATCTATATTGAAGTGAAAAAAACAATTACTAATTTGATTTCTTTGCAAACAAAGTAAATTACCAATTTTTATGTGTAAAAACTATGTTTATTATCTGAAAGTAAAATTTGTATGCAACGAATTGAATCATAAAATCATACACACTAAATTGAGAGTAAGCATGCTATTGTAAAAAAGAAACAGATCAATAAAAATCATCTGAACCACCCACCAAAGTCGCTGTCAGGTTGAACAGAATTTCCATCCCCTGCTCCTCTATCTGTCCAGTCAGGGGAGTCTCCAGCCAACTGATCAAGAGATTCTTTTCTTACCCACGGTGGAACCTTGAAAAGAAACAAAAATGTCACAGTATTATTTGGTTTCAAATTGTTTATTTTGTACAGCAATCAATGTTTTTGTTGTTGTTGGTTTTAATTTGTTATTTAGTTAATAATCAAAATTAGTCAATGGTATAGGTTTCTAACATTCTTGGTTACCTATAAAAACATCATGTAAGAGTTACATAGTTCAAGATTTAGTATTTACATGCATATATTGCTTTTTAGTAAAAATTACCTGATTATAAACATGACTTACTTTGAGAACACTTTGCTGTAAGCCTTGTTTGTCTCGTGTAACTTGAATATGTGGCGCTAAAGGATGGCTCCCTCTTGCCCTGCCATCTATTTCAGCTAGTGCACTGTGTACTTTGTATCGTGCTGCTTCAAGATAGGTAAGCATTGAACGCATCTGTGAACAAATATGTCAAAATAAGATAACCTTAAATTTAAGAAATTCCGGAAAATCTCTGTGTATAAATTTGTTGAGCTATGGCAAGGTATTTAATGCATAAAACTTGCATTCTTATCACTTAGAATTTATTTGTATTATTTATTATGTTATAGAAGAAACTAAATAGGAAAGTATTTTTTTCTAGTTAAATATAATTAAGGATCAAGATGAAAATGTGAACAAAGATAATCAACTTATACGAGTCAATTTTACTCACATGGTGAAGTTTCTCGGAAAGGTTTTGCTGAGAATCTTCAGCTCCAAAATTTGGAGTTTGTTGTAGAGCTCTGGCCAAACTTTCAACTCCTTGTTTTCCTCTTCTCTCTCGTTCTAAGTCTTGCCTGATTAATTGCAGTATTTTAACTAGTGCCTAAAAATATTTCAAATAAAATAAGAAACATTAGCAAGATGAAATATTTATTTAATTTATAATTAATTGTGTAATTTATTCATAATTAAATCAAATGTTTCAAGAAGAACAATAAATAATAAATTTTCTCTGTCATTGTTTAGGGAAAATTAAAAATATAATGTATATAACAGTTTTGAACTTACTTGTCTTCTCCTTTCTCGATTCATTGCGAGTGTTATGTGCTCTGCGTAGAAGTCGGGTAACAGTTGTTCAGGAATGGGTTGCCCTGTACCTTTTATGGACACAACAGTTTGGATATCTCGAGCAACATCGCAGTTCTGAATTGGCTCAACCAACTTTTCTGCACTCTAAATATTAAAAGAACAATAGCATTATTCATATTATATTTACATTATAATTAGGAATAATAAACTTGAGGTCTTTTATGTTTAAGTTTCCTATGATCTTTCACAATGAAATAAATACCAATGAGATTTGCTAGTGGGAGCTACAGTGAATTCCCAGTTACCAGCATTTAATTAAATATTTATAGATTTTCTTTGTATTTGGAATAAATTTATCACTATGTGACATTCAGTTTGTTCTCTCCTCATCTCCAATAGGATGGTCAATCTTACGAAATTACAAATTTATTAGATAAAAATTATTTTTCTAATTTTTTTGCTACAAGTGTGTTTTGTACAAGAAAATTACAATAAAGAAGCCAAAAGGGGAAACCTAAAAGAAAACAAATTTTCTGCCTTTAAAATAAACAACATTTACAGATGAACAAGATTTATTTATTTTTAATAATGGGAAGCTTTAGTTCAGTTTGTTCTTCGTTTCATCAGAGAAATGTGTAGAGACATGACGTTGAAGCAAAATTGTTACCTGAATAAGTTTGGGACCCATATCCTGCAAGTGATTCAAATAGCAAGCTGCCAAATCCTTCAGCTGCTGTAATCTCTCCTCTTCCAGAGCTTGGAAGCAGTGGCTTCCTCTGATTACAGCTGTTTCCCACTCCAACCTATGAAAATACAATTATTTTGATCAACATTATTACAGGAGAAAGAAATGGAATAGTAATTTGGTGTATAATGGTAATATCAATTAAACCTAGATTTGTTAAAAGTTAATTCAATGATTACCTTGCTCTTTCTGCACGGATACAAAATGTGTAGTATTCTACATCAGCTTTCTTAACATGCTCTTCAGCTTTCCTTCTCTTCGATTCCAACTGAAAAAAATATGCACAATTCTATCAATTTACTCAAGCTAAAATGCTTCTGATAACAAAATTATATGTTTTGCCAATGTTCTGAAATACTCATACAAAACCAAAACATTTACATACAGTTTAGTCTGTGTCTAAGAATCTAGTAAAAAGTAAATAAATAAAATTAAATTACCAAGTTCAAATCCATTATTTATTTTTGAAGAGCAATAAAAAGAAACAATAGTTGTGTTAGCATTGTGCCGTTATGACTTGTCTGTATAACCAACATTCTTCTCAAAATATAAGAAATTCTACAGATCTGTATTATGTTATAAGGTCTAAGCACTTTCATTGACTTTTAATTTGGGTATTAATCTATACCAACTTACTTTGGCACATTCTTTATCTGAAACTTGTTTATGATTGTGATGTAATGCATGAACTGAACCAGTGTTTCTTCCAAGCCTCACATCCAAAGATACATCTTGCAACTTCTCATTTTCTCTAGCACTCAGGAAACTTTGCTTTTTACTTTTTGCCTCAGCAGTGCGCCACTCAGCTAAACTCTTGGCTGTCTTATCCACCACTGATTCAACTGATTTTCTTATGCGATGTTGCGATTCCAAAACTTGCCTCAGTGGTTTGACAACTTCTTCACTTAATGCTGCAGCAAAGGCTCTGTAAGCAAGGCAGTTAATCTGAGAAACATAATTTACTTAGAAGAAGTTTATCAGAAAAATTTAAAAATGTTTTTCCCAGTAATTAAATTTCCCAGTAAGTAAATTTAAAAAACTTTAAAAATTTGTAAGAAATATGAGTTTAAAACGTTTACCTATCACAGTTAAAAACTAACAACAATCATTTAAATGAACAAGAGATAAAAGACTTTGATAGACACTTTCAGGAAAATAAATGTCTCAAATTTACAATTATTCAAGGCTATTCAAGTTAAAATTATTTGTAAACTAATTACAAGAACACTTCAATTTTAAATTACAAGAACCTTTTTGTAATTTTTAATATTACTATAAAATTTGATTTTTGGCAGATTTGCTCTAAGCGCTTAACAGAAACTACCTGTGTGCTTCACTTTGTGCTTCCATCTGAGCTCCTGCACGCTGCCATGCTTGATTCACAGAACCTACAGAATCTTTAGATGCCTTCAGAAGTTTGCCAGACAATTTGCTCAGAGTTTTGGCGTACTGAGTTTCTGCTTCTGACCTGGAATGTGAATTAATGAGCACACCTGTAGTAGTTATAAAAATAGGAAAAAATATGATTGTTAACAAGAAATGAAATTCTAATGAAAATATTTATGAATCATAAATTACAAATTTTAAACACTGGCATAATGATCAATTATAAAAATTTTAATATAAATTATATTAAATTTAATTGGTAATTTTTTTTCCTTTCTTACAATTTTTATTTCTTTGCAGATTCTGATTAGCAGAAAGTAGACAAATAATCAATATTCAACTTCTGAAGTCTTCTTCTCTAGATAATTTAAAAAGCCAGGAACCATTTTTAGATAATATATGTTTCTAATAACTTTCTCACCAAAATGCTTTCTTGTTGTGAAAGATGTGAGAAAAGATTATGACTAATGAAAAATAGTTTGGTTTTATTTTTTAAATTTTCTGACACAAAACATACTCAATTCAAATCAAACTTGAAATGTTTTCATTCATTTAATCATTTACTTATGTTTCCGGATCAACTCATTCAGTCATTATAATCCTATTAGTGTGATGCTTGTTATAGCCCGGGAGTTGGTGTTTCTGCACTGGCAGATCCGGCGCCGTTGGGTTTGCGGGAGCGTGACGCAAGTATAAGGGCGAAAGAGAAAAGGAAGTCAAAAGGATGATATGCGATCCATGGCCTGTTTTGGTTACAACACTGCCCCGGCAATCGCTTAGAAGAAACCAGGGAGAACAGATCAAGGCAGCTGGTCGCTAGAATTCTCCTCCAGTCAGTGTCACTCGACCACGACATGATCACTGATATTACGGTGGCCACGACCTAGCTCCGACTAGTGGGTGGCAAAAAATTGTAATCAAGATTAAATTTCTTTATTTTTGTAATTTTTGTTTAATTTATGCAGTTTTAACTATTAATGATTAGTTTTAAGTTAATATACCTTCTAACTTTACTGAACACTGACCATCAGGCCATTTAAACTCTTCCGTGGCCATCTTCATGTAGAGTGTTTAGTAGACGCGCGCAGTTGCTGATGGAAGTAAGTTGTACATTTTTGTATTGTTCGGAATTTATAGTTACGTAAGTAAGCGTTTTCATGAAATCATACTACAATGTGGATCTTAATAATTTAATACCGGCAAAGGTGGCTCAGGGCATCATCTGATGACATGGCAGAGCCTCTGATCGGGATGTCGTAGGGTTCGAGCCACGACGATGGCAGGAATTTCGACACTAGCGTGAGAAGTAGATCGAATTTAACTGCTTTCTGGATGGAATTCTTGCGGACTGCTTCTTTGATCGGTATTTTCCGTGATGTCTCGGATCAACACCAGGTGAATGCCGGAGCAGTACCCTAAAAAACGGGTCACAAACCGCGCGCGATCTTTGTTTCCTCTTCCTTGTCCTTTTCTTCCCCGTTTCTTACACTTGCATGCATTACACATGTTGAGAGATCCGTCGGGGGCTTAGAGCTTAGTCCGGTTAGAGCGGTGCTACGCTGGTGGGAGATACCTGGCTGCGAAAAATTCCTTGCAAGCCGACGTGGGTCGGTGCCGGATCTCGCCAGCCAGAGAGAGATCACAGCCGCTTCTCTTGATAAAACATGCACAACACTTACGGGACAAATGACCGTAGCTGTTGATGCGTCCAGATTCATCAATCAAAGCATTAATTAAATTACTCAAAGATTTAATATTATTAACTCAGATTGTTTTTGCAAGAACTAATATCACCGAAAAAATTGTTTCAGTAACCTTACGATTTCATACCACTGACAAAAAGACAAACTAATAGCCACATTGATTCGACTTTGCAAGTACTATGAGAAAGCGCAATTTTGGAAAGTTTAGCAGTCAACAGTTCGAGATACTAATAGAAACTATTTTTAATTGGCAAACTTTCTTCAACTATATAACATTATAAATGTCAATGCCTCTGGTTCTGAATGGAATTCGGTAATGTTTTTCTAAATTTCCAAGATTGAAAATACTGATAGTATAGGTCACAGAAGACATATGCACATTGCTTTCACTTTAATTTAAAAAAATTGCAATTCCCAATCAGAATTAAAATGCAAGTTTCTTGCAACACTCAATATGTTTATACGTGAACGCTACGAAAAAAAAAGTCAGCACTGTCCATTGACTAATTTTCCACGTGTACCTTATTGTTAAGTGACTCAAGGTTTATTGCGTTCCACACTTTAAAACAAAAGACACAAATCACTTCTTGCCGTTCACATCAGCTAAGAAAACCGTTGTCCACTTAAATTCAGCACATGTTATGGTTATAAAAAGGGAACACAGAATCACGACACGGCTAAAGCTTCTTGCTTACCGTAGCTACTGTTTCTGGGAACCATCGAAATTTCTTCATTGCTTCTTTTTAATACCGAGCGTATTAATTTTTGAAAGTTCCCCACGTATTATCCCACAAGTTCCTTTGTGCTTTCTCTCACATACAGAAAGCAAGTTTTAATCTCGAAATTAAACTGAAAATTCAAAAATTTAATTTCGGTTTTTTCTCTCTCACGAACTGAAATACATTTTTTGAATGTTACGAAGGCTGATACTGCAATGGGGGCTGGAACGGGTACAGCTAGAGTACCCAGAAGTGTGAAAATCTCCAAAAATGTAATATAGAAGGGTCCTAAAGTTTATTCGCAAAAAATAGCAATCCCTCACAAAATATATCATTTTTAATAATCGTTTTAAAGGTGAAAATACCTTCCCTCTGGAACTCAACTTCCCCTTCCATCATCTGGCAATCCGTGTTACGGTGTGAGAGAATCTTCCAAAAAACACAGAACCTCCAAAACAGTATCATTTTGTAGATAACGGCACAATAAACAGAATTCGTGTTTAGGGACGGGAAAGCCCGGTTTTAAAACCCTGGGACGCATGGTTACGTATGGCAAAGTGTTTATCAGTGTAATGTGTGTAGCTAGTTGTACATGCGTCAACTTTTTCCACCTGCAACATTTGCGAACTGATTTTTTTCACTTTGAATCTCTTTGATGTAAGAGTGGGGATGGACTACTTACCCACCAGTGGTATCTTGAAGGATTCTGAGTCGCTGGTTTCTTATAAATTGTAAAAAAACATTTTCTATAGTGAATTATGTATGGAGGGGATACGAAATATTATGTAACTAATGGTGCCACAAAACGATACGGACTTTCTTGCGTTAGTTTCCAATTCTCTTGAGTGTCGATAGCTTTTGGTTTTTGTCCCACCCTACTCCCTGCTGCTATCTAAGGCCTCCTAAAAGACGTCAAGGGGTCTCTCACGCTCCTTTGGGGACATTCCATGTAAATAGTACCTTCGCGCCCCTCGAGCATTGCGTAAGCCAATCTCTGCCCTTTTTAATTTCAAGCCCGATATACACTGTACAGTCTTCGTGCAGATTCTCATACAGTTTCTGTTCAGAAACTTCAAGATCCCAAACTGGAAAATTAAAAGCCAAAAGTTGCGCATTCAGGATCTTTACGTTTTCTGCACGGATTCTGTATGAATCGCCACATGACGCCGCTAGGGGGTCCACCAGGCTGAATTGTACTGTCCGAGTACTTTCAGTTGCGGTATTTGTGCGTGCGTTGGGCTGTGTGGTATTTATTAAGTATTAATTAACCATGAGAAGCATAGAGAAGTAAAATAGGAAGGCAGAATTAGGGAAGGAGCTAGTTTATCACAATATCACGTCACACAAACGCACCTTGACACTAAACAAACGCACCTAACCACAAAATCGAAATGGCGTCGCGTCAGGTAAACAAATCCGTTAGTGAACCATTCTACCGTTACAAGCATGAAAAATCTTTCTGCATGAAAAATTAGGAAGATGCTCAAACGTTTTCGTGCAGAAAACGTGCAGTCTGGACTACACATTTTCTGTACGTCCATTCTGCACAAAAACTCTACCGCGTATACCGGGCTTTACAATTTGTCCATGGTATCCCTTGGCTCCACCTCTGTGCCTGCACCATTGTTCTGGGTATAGGAATTTAGTTCCTCAATAACAGATATTGTACACAATTGCATATCAGGACAAGAGATTATGCAAGGATGAGGCGATAGTTGTAATACAGAAGGGACTCTGAATGCTTGCTTTGGACGCCACGAACACATAAAACCTTCATACCTTTCGCACCCACAGCCTTAGTGCCCAAGTACTTCTGCTCACATTTCGCAAATCCCTGTCTCATGAAGCCGACTTACTTCACCGTACTAGTATGTGTAAACGGGTGACGATTATGTAACATATTTAGATAAAAATCCATTAATATAACAAACTGACTTTATATGTATACGCTCCTTCAATTTATTTAGTAGAATTAAATGTAAGTATCTGAATTGCTTTTACCCTCTATTCTAGCAATAAATTTAAGGGAAAATTTGATGACACTTTTGAGAAAATTTTGAAACTACCAGAAAGTAAAAATTACTTGTTTAAATCTTTTTTCATGTATTTTAACAAAAAACAAATAAGAAATTGAATGTAGTATTTATAAAATTCTAAAATTAAATTATAAGAAATGTGTATTAAGCACTCGGTACTTTTATTACAGTGCACTATGGGACATCATCTCCACAATAAAAGTGACACTTTTGTACAGGTGTTATTTAATACTATTTTTCAACAAAGTTTCACCTGAGCAGGAATGAGATTATTCCGAAGAAAAAAAATAACTGCAGGCTCTTGGGATCCTTACGATCATGATTTAAAGTGTTATACCTATTATTTATCAAGAAAATAAATACAAGTTTAGCATTTTACTTGTATAAAAGAGGAAATGTATTTCATTTTCACAAGTATTAATGGACTAACCTTTCTTGAAGAATAGCGCTAAGGTCTTTGCAGAAATCACCACCTTGTTTGATGTACCTCCGCAATTCTTCGAAACCATTTTGACCCTGGAACATAAGAAAAAATAATAGCTTTCATAATTGTGTTAGATTGGTAAATAAGAGAGGTGTTATTTTATCAACATGAGATTAATCAAGGGGGTTAATTTCATCAAATGAGATTACCCAGATTCTGCATGTAAAAATAATCTTCAGGTATTAAAATAAAAAAATCAACAACTTTAAAGCTTATTCTAATTTGAATAACGTATTCCACGCTCATTTTGACCAACACATTTCTAACCCTTCAAACAAGAAAATTGAGAGGAAAAAAATCCTCTCGAAAACTGGGAGGTGTTCTATTAATATTTAAACTTGGGCATATGTAGTGTATTTAAAGGATGTTTTCACCTACAAGAAACAAATATCAACTTATTTAAGCAAAATTTAAGAAAACGAGTTCCCTTTGACTTGAACTTCTATATTTCTTTTCCTACAGCATCTCAAGGACTCTGATTAGAATTTTTTCCAAGATGTTTTTAGGCTAATCAAACTTCTATTATTTTCCAAATATTTGAGAATTAATATGAAAAGCAATGCTGGTGGGTGTATTTATTAAAAGTTCAACTCGTGAAATCCTTCATGAAATTATTCTTATCCACCATTTAATACCACCTTCATTGCATTTTCCCCAATTGAGTATCAAACTGAGATCCAACAACAGTACTGTATCTTCGGCCTTGTACTGTAAGTAGGAAATATTCATAGTGCCAATAGTTCAAGTGCCTATGAGCTACAAGTAGGAAGATTTGACCCCATCCAAGTCGGGTCGCCGCCTCTCAGTAATAAAGGACTTGTCGTATGCTGAAATTCTTTCTCTGACAAATACGAGAAGATATAGGTGATGTTTGCAATCAATTGATCCCTTTATCGCTGGAGGCGTGGTAATGCCTTGTGATAGAACATCTCGCGGTAACTGTCATCAAACATTTTTGAAAAGTGCCAGCAATATGCTTTTAGTCTGGGCCCCAAAGGATCAGGAATTTTGCTGGCCATGGCGAAGGAAATCCTTGTTGATCGATGGTAAAAAAATTTAGTGATCTCATTTTGACATAATGATAAAGAATTTCCCTAAATTACGTAACAAATGAATGAGCGAGAAAATAATTTGCCAACATCCTTTCACCTCCCCCTCCCCCTCTAATCTGCATCCGTCCTAGGGCAGATATACCTACAAGCAAAATAAGCAGTTGCTTACCCCGCACCCTAAAAAAACATAGGTATTCACAGAGTATTGAAAAAATCAAGCTATTTATCTGTAAAAGAATTGTGAATCAAATAGTCTAAAAGAAACTACACATATCTGTATTTGTGGAAAAGAAATTAAAGCATTATACATGCTCAATTTTACAGGCAATTTGTTATTAATTTATTTTCATACCTAAAATTGTTATATTATAGTTAGAGAGTTTTAAATTATATATTTAGTCAATCGGCAGAATTTTTTTCACCAGAGATGGACCCCAACGCAAATTATTGTATTTCGGGGACCCGCAGAACCTATGACTATTTCACAGTGTAGCCGAAATGTCGGTCGCTCACTACCAGAGCCAAATCATCTGATTTACTTCATACGAAAAAAATCAGCATCCCAAAGCAGCACTCGAAATCGACAGTACATCCCGGACTCGACGAACCCGACAGAACGAATAGATATTTTCGTCCGACAGTCGATATTTTCGGAAGCCGTGGTAAAGAACATTCCGGTTCACTATGACCATTTCCTGGGATTGAACGAATTCGCCACGTGGGATGAATCTGATCGACACTTCGGCGCCAATCGGCTGCCCTGCGGCCCCGCTTCCCTCCCCCGCAGCTTTGCCAGCGCAGAGCGCCCGGCGGTCGGCGGTGGGCACCTTGGGCACTTTGCGGGAGCGGCGGCGGCGGCTGCGCGCGCGCCGGAAGAGCCCGTGGTCGTCGTCGGTGTCGTCCCGCACCACGATGTAGCATGCGCGCGCGCCCTGCATCGCGCCGGCACTGGCTGCTTCTTCGCCGCTGCCGCACACAGCTTTCCTTCTCGTTGTTGATTTTGTTGTTGTTGTTGTTGTTGTTGTTGTTGTTGTTGTTGGTGGTGGTGGTGGTGGTGGTGGTGGTGAGGGCGGCGAGCTTCGTGGAGCCGCCGTCTGCCGCCCGTGCTGGGCGTCTGGCGGTGGTGTCGCTTCTCTCGGTGTATCCAGCGAAGGTCGCGGAACTGTAAGTTCACGACGGATCCCTCGGTCAGCTACCGGTTCGTTGCACGATCTCTCGAGAATGCGCAGATAAGCGTACTGTGTTTGTAAATTCTGCGGCGTGTTGGCCAGTTTACCCGTGATGCGTGATTCGTGAAAGTTGCGGCACATTTGAGGAAGTTTGCGAGTGGGTAAGACAAATGGGGTGATCATTAGAAAGATGCAATTGAAATTGTTTTAGATGAAGAAAAAAAGCATTTGGAAAAAAATGGTTTAGATAACGTGTCAATTTACATACCTACAGTACAATAGAATGTACGCGATAAATTACAGTCGTTAAATAATTGTAATTAAAGAAATGCACTTTCAACATTAGCGTAGTGTAACGCCTTCCGTAGTACAAGGAAAAGTAATCCATAAAAATAAAAAAAATAACAAATTCTCAAATTTTCTTGCTATTTATCCACCGTCGATTCCCTTTAGTTAAGCCTCACTTGATTGAAAATATTTTAAATATACGAAATTGTTAGTTTCTGATAACATTCTACCACATGCGAATGTTATATCATCCCTATAATGTTATAACAATCCCTGTAGATATTAATATATTATCTCCAAAATTACTGAAAGTAAATGCAAAAACGAACATTTAGAAGAGAGTTTGCTAGTGGGGTTCTTTACAATTCGCGAACATTTCAGCTAGCACAAGAGGCCAAACAAAAACGTCGTAACAAAAAAACCTTTCCGCAAGGCGAACGTTTTTCGCCACGCAGAGAAGCTCGACCTCTTTCTCCAAGGAGACGCGAGATGAGGGATCCTGGACAGAGGTCGCAGGGGCTTTTTAACTACGAGCTAATCGTTGCAACGTTATTAAGCTGCAGCGAAACGGAACATAAACTGCAAGGTTGTCAGTTTACTTCCCCATATTTTCACGAGAGATTTAGGCACAGGGCAAGAAAGCGGAACGCATGCGCACTTTGTCAAGTTGAGCATTTGTGTGTTGTGAAGAGCACGGTCCAGAAATAGACCAAGTAATTCAATCTCCAACCAGGAAAGACATTTCGACTCGAGTTGGGCGTCAAAGAAACAAGTTTAGAATGCCTGCAAAGAACGCTTCAGATATTTAGCACATCCGCCTGAAGTAGCCGGGGACTCAACAGTGTTGAGAAACGCACGTCTAAGGGTGCACATTGAAATGCAACCTTGGGCCTACAGCATTTGCCGAAAAGCAACCTGTAGCAGAAAATATACAGGATCGTTCAGGATAATTGTGGCACACTTCTAGGACATTTAGGAGGTATAGTGCATGATATTTTGCCAATGAACATGGGGTAAAAAACCTCATTTATTGATGTTAAGACATTTGCCCACGAATCTAGAACGCAAATGTCATACTTTAACATCTAGTATTAGATTTTCCACAGTATATTCATAATCGAATAGTGATAACCTTCGAATTTACCACCTGGCCTGTTAATTTGCAATGTTTATTCTGAATCTTCTCATGCTGCTCGAATAGACACTAAACGTATTTCCATGGCACTGGCAATGGTATATCTTGCAGAAGTGTTTGGTGAATGATATCACCATGCATTTTTGAGATGGAAATCAAAGAAGAACGAAGCTCGATAACTATCTGATCCAATCAATTAGTAGGAATTAATATTTTGTATAACGTTTCAGAAAAATATTCAGTAAAACTACTGAAAAATTCTTTTCTCTATAAAAACAGGACGCAAAATTTTCAAATGTACTTTTGAAATTTTATGTAAGCCATGGTTAATTGGAAAATTTGATAAATTTTTGTAAAATGTGTATGTTTATTTACTTTTTGGCAAATCTCTATTACCAATAGGATCTTTCTGACTACTCGAAACAAAGTCAAGTGCTTATTTCATATTCACAATCGAAACAAAAAATGTATAACCAAAATTCAAAAACATGGCTTCGGAATGTCGTCCTAAAATGATGTGCTTGAGCAAAACGTTTCGTAAAGCGACCCAATAAAAGGGTCTCGGAAACAGTGAAAGGTGTAGGAATTTTGACCGCCTCGAGTGGTCCGCTGCACGACTGTGCGGAGGCGGCGTGGGAAGAGAGCACCACGTGTGTCGCAGCCGGGCCACATGCTGCGTCGCCCTGCGTCACCCCGCCCCGCCCCGCTCCGCCCCGCTCCGCCCCGCCCCGCTCCGCCCCGTCCCGCTCCGCCCCGTCCCGCTCCGCTCCTCCCCGCCCCGCTCCGTCCCGCTCCGCCCCGCTCCGACCCGCTCCGACCCGCTCCGCCCCGCCCCGCTCCGACCCGCTCCGCCCCGCTCCGACCCGCTCCGCCCCGCCCCGCTCCGCCCCGCTCCGTCCCGCTCCGCCCCGCTCCGACCCGCTCCGACCCGCTCCGACCCGCTCCGACCCGCTCCGCTCCGCTCCGCCCCGCTCCGCTCCGCCCCGTCCCGCCCCGCTCCGCTCCGCTCCGCTCCGCCCCGCCCCGCTCCGCTCCGCCCCGTCCCGCCCACACCAAGCGCAGGGAACATCAAGCCGGGTGCCTACCGTGACGATCAAGTTCCGTTACACCTGGGTCGGTTTGTCACACGATTCATTCATCCAAAATTATCGTGTTCAATTTCTACCCTGTTTATAAATAAGGGGGGATTCTAACACAGATCTCGTTATGAGCGAAGTGCAATGTTTATTTTGTGTTCTGTCATCATTTCGAGCACTTCCCAACGTTAGCACTTGAATCGTGAAACGCATAATAGGATAGCGGTTGAAGTGTTCCACAACTTGATCTTATATATTTCATTGAGTTTTAAAATATTTACATAATGCAACTCCCTTTTATCTTCGTACACTACCCCAAACGATATTAATTTAGTTTTTTTTAAAATATTGTCTCCAAAGATATTTGGTAAGACGATGCGCTACTCCACCAAAGATTTTCGACTATCTCGACTATGTAATTAGTATGAAATTCCCCGGCCAGATCTCAAATAGGCAGGAAGAGATTAAAAAAACTGTTAGACTGAAGTCGATGCGTCTAAACGATCGAAACCCTCTGAAAACCTGGGTAAAATCGTTGTACCTACCCCGACAATTAGCTGTGACAAACTGTGTGTGTTCTTCTCATTTTTGGAATTCATTTTCAGGTGTTGAAAATGATGAATATAAAATAGGAACATTTCCTTTGAATCACGAAAACATCCTTTGGATAACTTGTATCAAGGGAGTGTAACGTCAATCTACTGAGAAAACCACCCAAGAAAAAATCTGCAAATTTACAGGAAGCACAATAAACATTTTTTATTACTTTTCAGGAAGAGCCAGCCGTTTTATCAGTGTGTATATGTCTTATATATATATATATATATATATATATATATATATATAATGTCTAATATAGTAACAAATATTATTTCATAAAATCGAAATTAAATTAAAACAATGATATTAAAGGTTTTCTTTCTTACAGTGGTGGTTCATCAAATTACGTGGTTTCATTTTTCTCCACTAGAGCGCTAAAACGCACGTGATTTTGTAGTTTTGGCATCGAATATAGGTGAAAATCTAGGTTTTATGACTTAAACTGTCCTTAAATAATTTTCGTTTTTACTGTGGGACGACGATAAGTAAGTTCAGGCACCCTGCGCTATGACGCTGCTAATTGCGATACAAGTTTATTGGAAATAATAAAGCATAGGAACTTGGCGTTTTCCTAATTACTAGGATAAACTGGGATTATACTAGGATTTATTTAACCGTGCATTTTTAGTAAGTCAGCTGTAAACGGTTTCATTCAATTGGGAGCTTTAACGTCTCCATAGTGACGTCACTGTAGCAACATATAAGATCCCGATTGGTTGAAATCATAACAGATGATATGTGTTATCTACACGACTAAGTAAATCGTACTATAGTCAATAGTATCTAATTTGAAAAGTAAATAAAAATCATTAACCTAATACAAGTTAAATGTTATGATAAATTTATATCCTATTCCTTTTCATAATTCCCATACGTAATGAGTGGCTAATGAATAATTCGGCCACACTATACGCCTGTAACCGAGTGAAGAATCCGACTCAACCACAGCAGAATATCCGTTTATTTTCTCCCGACGACTTCCTCAAAAGCGCCTATATTTCCTGAACGCAACCCGCGCGACTTAAGAGTGTTGGTAAATCCCAAAGGCTGCCTAGCTTGCGCCTTCTCTGATCAATTTCCTTAAACGACGATGACATCACGTCAAAGTCAGTGGTAATATTTTGAACACAATGTGCAATGTACAAAAAGTTAATACAATATCAAGTGGCAGGTGACGGCGTGAGTTCAATTCTGGCTTTACTGCATCGCAATCTACATTATTGAAAGTGAGAACATTCGCCACCGTAGTTAAAAAATAAAAACAAATAAAAAATAATGGAAGCTTATTTGTAATAAAGTAAGTGATAAAATACAGTTAAATATGAATGGTATTTTAACTTACAATGTTGACGTCTTGTAGATCTACGGTTGTAATTGATTTTTTCAATAAACTGGAAATAATTTGATTCAAACGTAACAAAACCCAGAATTCTGAAGGGGAATACCGTTTACGGTCTAACGACAACACTTTAAAAATTGTTTATTTTCCATTAATATTTAATAGTCTCTTTTTGTTTAAAATTTCCTCGCCGTAAATTAGTTTTATTTATGGATTCATTCTGTATGTGAACCGAACGACAAAGATTTTAGAAATATTCTCAAGGCAGTGGCTGAATTTCACCTAACTATTTAACTTCCGCAAATCAGTCGCTGTAGGGACTAGAATATTAGTACCTCCCGGTCACAAACACTACAGAATCAAAGGGCCATTTTAGCCAGAGATTTTGTTACTGATCCACTTCAGCCGGAATGTGGAAACGAAAAACGTGTTCAGAGAACGAAAAGACGGCATTGCCGCATCCCATCGCACGCGCGTGTTGTTTCCTGCAAATACTGCACTCGAGAAAGCCGAAGGGATAAACGTATTCGGGTATGACTAGACGCAGGGAAACTCTACAGAGCAGGAGACCAACTAGGCAGCACTTCCTTCCGAAGGCAGCACGTGCCACGCGCGCGGGTTCGCCTCTCGCATAGGCAATGCGACGGCCACGGCGCTGGGACGGGGGGTTCGCCGCGGTGAACGACCTGTGACACCGCGTCGCGGCCGCGGCTTTCTGCCGCTCGTTGGCGTCGCGTCGCTCACAGCCGCTGTCGTCGCGGCATGAACCGGAAGCGGCAGGCCCCGCCCTCTCTCCGTCTCCGCTCCTATCTGCCCCGCCATGCCCCGCGTTGCCAAGCCAAGCTGCGCCTTGCCACGGTCCGCTGCTCCCCGCCACGACCGGCACAGCCCCGCCGTGATCCACTCTGCTCTTCTCCCCCATGCTCTTCCCATTCCCGCCCCGCCTCTACTTCCGTCCCTGCTCTCCATGCTCCGCTCTTCCCCGCCACCCTGCGCTCTGTCCCGCCCTGCCCTGCCCCGCATCACCGTGCTCTGTTCTGCCCCGCCACGCTCCGCTCCGCCCCGCCCCGCCCTGGCCTACCCTGCCTCGCTCCGCTCTACCCCGCCACGCTGCGCTTTGTCCCGCCCCGCCCCACCGTGCTCCATTCTGCCCCGCCATGGTCCTCCCAAACCCGTCACGCTTTTCTCCTTCCCGGCACGATCCGCTCTGCACCGCCCTACCCTGTCACGCTGCGCTCTGCCCTGCTTCCCCTCTACCCCGCCACGCTCGTCTCCTCCTCCCCGCCACGCTCGTCTCTTCCTCCCCGCCACGCTCGTCTCCTCCTCCCCGCCACGCTCGTTTCCTCCTCCCCGCCACGCTCTCCTCCTCCCCGCCACGCTCGTTTCCTCCTCCCCGCCACGCTCTCCTCCTCCCCGCCACGCTCTCCTCCTCCCCGCCACGCTCTCCTCCTCCCCGCCACGCTCTCCTCCTCCCCGCCACGCTCTCCTCCTTCTCGCCACGCACCGCTCTGCCCTGTCCCCCGCCACGCTGCGCTCTGCCCTGCCCCGCCCCACCCCGCCGCGCTCTGCCCTACCCTGCCCCGCCCCAGCCCCGCCACGCTCTTCTCCTCCCCGCCGCTCACCGCTCTGCCCCGCCGCCGCGCCGGCGCTCGCCCCGGCGCACCCGTCCTACCGCCCGTCGCGCTCGTTGCCTTTTTGCCGGGGTTTTATGATCGCTGCGGTCGCTGTGCCGTGTCGCCGGACGTGCACCACAGCGCCGGGCGGAGAGGGGGGGCACCTAGCCGACGGGAGCGCAGGTGTGCTAGGGGAATCACAGGTGGATGTGCGGAGCAAGTGAATCAGCTCTTTCACGTTCTATCTTTTTCGGAACGATGTGTATAATGTTATCCAATGATATAACATTAACAAATAAGTAACATTATACAATAACATTATACAAATAAGTAGTATACAAATACTTTTATCCTAGCTTAGCATGGCCTCTCCGATGCTTTAAACAGTTTTAACAATATTTTCATAAGTAATTATTTGATATTTTTAATTAGGTTGGTATGGTACGAGAGACTGGTCAATTCCCCACAAACAGACCGAGACACGACGAATGGCACTTCGTCTCAAGCAATCGGTGGACCAGAAGGGGTCTAACGGTGAGCGACGGACGGACGGACGGTCATACCGTTTATTATACGCAGGATTTACAAGGTGTTCTTGGATGACAACCAGTTCGCACACTTTTTAAGAGGAAATATAATTAATCTCATAAGGCATTTAAGTTATTTCATAGATTGTTTTGGTGTGCTATTCAGATCAACTGTTATTAAATTATTTATAGTGAAAATAACAAACCATTTCAACTACTAATAGCTCTTGAGGATTCTTTGGGAGATAAATGGAATAAATGAAAGTTTTTTATAATATCAATATAAGAGGCGATATAGTAGAAAGTTTCGCAATAAACCCGGCAATACCTCGACGTAATACCGCGTTCTAGAAATCGCCCAACAAACCAGGAAAGGAAAGAAAATCCAATTTCCGTACCGATGCCGTAATAATATCCCTAGCAGTTCCACAACCCACGACCCGGCATCACACATTCTGCTAATCCTGTAGGTAAAACTTCTAAAGCCGTCTGCAGTGAACGTCCATTCAAATAGCCGCGTCATCGTTCCGTGACACAACGTAATGGCGCCGGCCACCCGGTAAACCGATTTCGATTTCGCCTGCTCCACCGCCGCGCGTTCCGCGTCGGAAAAAAAAAAAAAAAAAAAAAAAAAAAAAAAAAAAAAAAAAAAAAAAAAAAAAAAAAAAAAGCGTCCGCCCGCGCAACAAAGGAACAGCCGTTTTCCCAGGCAGCCAATCGACCACTCGACGGCGACCATGTGGAACGAGAAGCGACCGGGCGCAGGTGCAGCGAGGGAAACTTCGTTGGGAAAGAAGGGCTCTTCTTCGTCGAGGAGTCCGGTTTTCGAAATGAACGATTGATTCATTGATTGTTTTAGAAATTCCGGGCACGTCAACTACCTGGGTCATTAGTCCCGTAAGTGCTGTTGACGCTGCGAAAATAGCTGAATGAGGCTGGGAGAGCAGAGCATTGTTGATGAAAAATGAAAGTGACAATGGAACATCGCCTCTTCCATCGCAGTAGTTCTCTCGTCAGACAAGAATGTTCTGGAAAATAAATGACACAATTTAAAAGTATTGTTACTTGGCGAAAGAAACAAAGAGTATTGAAGTTGTCACAGCCACCTCTGCCCAAACTAAAACTGCGCTTTCCTTACGAATTTCGTGGCCTTTAACTACGTATTTCAAATACATGCAGTGCCTGGCACATTCTGGGTTGAATCCTGAAGACGCTCCAAAACGCCTTTACACAGCCTTCCGCAGTGACCTTGTCGTAACAAGGCGATAAGCCGTCTGCGATAGAATTCCCAGTATTTGCCCCCGCCTGCCAAGCCACGCGGCCATGGTTCGAGCATCCTTCCCAGGAGCTGGTGCGATCTTTCGGCGCCGCTCCACACTAATAAAACAGGTTGAAATCGACTTCAAGGAACTTGCACGAAGAAATGAATTTTTTTTTGGAGACCAAAGAAGAAGAAGAAATTTGCGCGGGTTTTTTGGAGAAAATTAAGACTACCTCGAAGGCGCCAAGTTTAAAATGTATGATCTTTTCCTTCGAAACGCCTTCAAAGAACATCAAACGCCCTGTTAAGAAGACAAGGCGCCAAATTCGAAGTAATTTGGCCGGCAATGTGTCAACAAGTGCAGTGCATGGTTTGCCTGGGAGGTGGGGATGATATTTACCTCGCAGTACGGCGAGATCCGGCACCGACCTACCATCCGCTAGCGGGGTTTCTCCCAACCAGATATCTCCCACCAGTAAGGATAAGCTCTAAGCTCCAGACCGGTCTCCCGGCGTGCTTCTGTGGTGCGTGTTAGTATAAGTGTGTGTGTAAGGGGAGAGGATAGGACAAGGAAGAGGTAGGAAAGATCGCGCGCGACCCGTGGTCCGTTTTCGACTAGCTCCGGCATTCGCCTGGTGTTTATCGGAGAAATCACGGAAAACTACCGATCAGAGCAGCCGGCCGCTAGAATTCTCCTTCGCTGAATTCGACCTAGCTGACAAGCTAGTGCCGAAAATCCTGCCACCGTCCGGACTTGAACCAAGTACCTCCCGGTCAGAGGGACTGCGGTGACATCGGTTGATGCCCTGAGCCATCTCTCCCGATGACATGTATCGGGAAGACGTCTACAAGCGCAGAGGAGAAACTGATATAATTCACGTTCATATCCCCTTGCGAAGAAAGTGGGTTCACAGCACGCTGCTGTGAGAATATCCCGTGAATCGTGCCACTAATTCTCCGTCGTCATGGGATCTTATTTATCAACCGTTCCTCAAATCATTGCTTTGCCTAAGTAAAAGTGAAAATTCAAGGAATAATAATTGGTAAATCTGTACTCCCCAGTTCATATAAATATTGAGTGACGAAAATTGCCATGAAAACAAGAAATCATCAATCTTTTAATATCGGAATGAAAGCGAGAGACATTATTTCGTGATAATGAAGGCCATAAGCGCACTCAAAGGAAGTGAAGCTACCGTGAAACAGCTTCACCATGCTATTGATTTTTATGTTCAATAAACTATTTTTTTTAATTCAAAGAGATTTTTACTGAATGTTAATGTGAATATAAAGTTATACAATATATTAAGGAGCCAAAAATCAATTTGCAATAAGAGCGAGAATGTTTTAAGACCTCTTTTTCTCAGAAGTGCGGTTCTACAGAAGCCAGGGGATCCGTTAACAATAACAATGAATAAATGTGAAAAATAAATAAACTGTAAATGTGAAAGAAGAAAATCTTACTTTCTAGAAATTTGAAAATGAATAATGTACATTATCACACCATTTTTTTTCATTATATCCTATAATGCTAATAATGAATTATTAATAATTAGGAAAGGATTTCCTAGAATATTATTATTTCAGAGGCAAGAGCAAAAAGGTTGAGAAAAGCAATTTTAGAGAAACAGAGGCAGACACCCCAGTCGTAACTCTATGAAATACCAATTATGTATCATAAGATGAAATGTTGCAGAAAGTCTTGCTTAGCTAACGCAAATGCATCGTGGGATCACGCCAGCAATTACCTTATTAAACTAATCGTTGGAAGTTTCGATTTCACAGAACTGTTAATTAACTCACCAACACTGTACAGCAGGTATGCAACGCATTCTCGAGAGACCACACACAGTAAATATGATAATCGTAATATAATTACAAATTAATTTGTTTCAATGAGAAAAATCATGGAAGAGAAAGCAGTCTCATCCCAAATACTCATGCATTACACACAGAAAATTTCCAACTTTCTCATAACGTGCGTGAGAATTAACACATTTTCATGCGAATGTTTGTCCAATTGGAGATGAACAAACAGCATCGCCTGGGCTGAATATTATTATTATTATTATTATTATTATTATTATTATTATTATTATTATTATTTAAAACGACTCGCAAGAGCAAAAGGGTCGAGAAAAGTTATAAATTTTAGACAAACAGTGGTAGACAACCCTGTCAGATTAATCCCGTGAAATACCAAAAAAATGTTACGATTTCACAGAATCAATATAAATTTGAAATTCAACCTCCTCGCGTCATCCCGAGATACGAGCGAGCAGCGGGTTGAGTAACAAGCGACGGTTATAGAACGATTTTCTTAAGAATGGGATAAAGTGACAGTTCGCGAAACAAGTGAACATCACGTGTACTTCCGAGAAGTAAACACGTGCACCGTCACCAGTACGCATCTCACATTTAAGACTCGGTTTTAAAACAAACATAATACTTATCACATAAAAACTAAATACAATGTAATTTTTATAAAAATAAAGAATTTTTACAGAAGAGCACAAAGCTCTGCACTTCCTAATTTCAATTATTTCTCGTGGCGCACTATATTTTCGTCGGACGAGGACATCACAGCAGGGAGCGTCGTGGCTTCTTACAAGTTAGCCAACTGCAAACGAACGAATGGAGGAAGGAGAGTCTAATAAGTTCAAGGACACAACGACCACAGAATCGTCAGTTGTGTTGCCAGCACTAGCTGTCAAATCATCCCATTCTAAAGAAAATCGGACATTACCCACGCGCCGGACAGGGCCTGGCCGTCGCGGGCGATTTCCTCGCGAGAGGCGTCGGGACGCACGTGACCTTTCCTCGCCCGCCCCGCGGCGCTGCGTTGCTCCGCGTTTCGCAACGCAGCCGGCCGCCTGGCTGACCTGAGCGGAGCAGCCGAGCCTACCTGTCCGTCTGCCGGTGCCAGCGGTGCCAACGTCGCCGCGAGGAATTGCCGTTTCCTGATGTCAATGGTCTCGATAACTGGTGAAGTCGAGGTGGAAAATCATAAAAGGGGGGAAAAGTAAAATTTCCAGAGTGCAATCAAATGTTGATCTGACCCGTCCGTCAAAACTTTTCGCCTTCCCCCCCTTTTTTTCCATTTTACTGTGGGCGTGCGTGTGTGTACATGCGTGTGCGTGCGTGTACATGCGTGCGCGCGCGTGTGTAAGTGTGTGTGCGCGCGCGTGTGTAAGTGTGTGTGAGTGTGCGTGCGTGTGTTTGAGTGTGCGTGCGTGCGCGCGTGCGTGCAGTTGTGGGTGTGCGCGCGCGCGTGCGTTTGTGCGCGCCTGTGTGTGTGCGCGCGCGCATGTGTTTGTTTGTGCGCGCGCGTTTGTGTGCCCGCTCGTGTGTGCGTGCGTGCGTGTGTGCGTAGTTGTTTGTGAGTGTGAGTGTGAGTGTGAGTGTGAGTGTGAGTGTGAGTGTGTGTGTGTGTGTGTGTGTGTGTGTGTGTGTGTGGGCGCGCGCAAGGGCGACAAACAGTGTGCCTTGATACATGCTCTAACTCCATTACTGTCTATGATGTTGCAACCAATGGGAATGTAGAACGGTGTCAATTTCAAACGCGGACTCAACATTGAGAGCACAAGTGATAAATGAATTGAACTGCTCTTATTTGATCTAAATGAGATTAGACACACACTTCACAATACGAAAACAAGTTGTTCTGCGGTTTCAGAATACATTATTTTGCATATTAACGCAAATGTATTAAGTGTAGCATAATCTGTTATTGAGTGTATCACAAATTTGACTTGTTAAGGGGGAAATCCTGATAATGTATTTTTCCTATTTTTTTCTTCGAAGTATTTATTTAAATCTTACATTAGACTTAACTTGGGATAGTCTGTTGTAAACGTATCTTTCCTCACCGTATAATATCCTGGATTAGCTCACCAACTACCTTTCTCTTTCTAAAATGTAATTAAATCACGGAAATCACAGAGGAAGTATGTTTTGTGTATCGGAGCGGGTATGTTTTTGTGTGAAAACTAGATTTATGCTACATCCACTTAAAAGATAGTTTTTAGTAAACAAACTTTCAATGTAATCAGAACCGTTTCAAAAAGTCTATGAAATGATTTTGGACTTATGAGTAAAATTTCAGGGAATTTCAAATAACCGCATTCTAAGGGGTCGGTTATCTGAAATATACTAAATACTACGTCCGTAGTTTTTAAATTCGGTGCATACAGTACTACGAAATATCCAGACACACTAATTTAAACTGTGATGCAAACAATGAGCTGAAGTTATATGCGGAAAGAATTATTTCAATTTTCATTCGACTGCTCTATTAAAAAAGCAACGCAAACCGCTTAGTCTAAATCCTTTATTCTGTGAGGAGGAGAAATTATATTTGTGAGCAAAAGAAAACGTTAACATGTGTTGCAATTGACTACCGAATGTGATTAATTGTCATTTCTTTTACCGAGCAGCGTGTCACGGTTGCAATCTTTTATTTTATATGTTCCAAGATGCTTTGTTGTGAAATTACATATGTCACATAATTACATATAATTACATACATAATTACATATGTTCATGTAACGAAAACCGATGGTCTACACCCAACTTCCAACTGCCAGATACGTGCGACCAGAATGTTATCTAGCGCGACTCCCCAGCATTGAATTGAATTGAATTGAATTTGTCTTATTTTACGTGGCGAGACTCGGGCCATCAGGCCCGCTCTTCCGTCTGACCACGCAAATTTCGCTACGCTCCTTTCACCAACTAGCAGAGAAAGGAGGTATTTCTTGGGCGAGAAACAGGCGATTTGAATTTAGCTCAGAGGCTACGTCATTTAGGCTTGAGGATCTTTTACATGCAAGTAAATCTACTAACATGGGACAGCCGGCTTTACTTCCCCTCCGAAGGAAGGCGTACGAAGGATTTTGTCGCCCTAAAAATCCACGGCCTCGATCGGGTTTGAACCCACCAACTTGGGTACAACAGTCCAGTACGCTAACCGTCACACATCGCCGCCGCAGCATTCGTCTACTCTTTTTCCCTCCCACCTGTTTAACGACGGATCCGACCTTCGGGAGAGCTGGCACCGCTGCACGTCAACACGTTACTCACCGCGTATCCGGGCGCGGGGCCCGGCGTGTTTCCTTATCGGAAGACCCGAGCGGCGCGCCGGCGGGCGGGAACAGCGGCGGCGGCGGGCAGCGGTCGCCGGTCGTCTGCCCGCCCCTCCCGCCCGCCGGCCACCGCCGCGCGTCAACGGCCCCGCCAATGGCCACGCGCAGCCACTTGCGCCCGCGGCCCCGCGCTGGACTTCGAACGGCGCAACGGCGGGCGCGGATGGGTTGCGCCGCAATTGGAATCGAGCCGTTGGGCCCGCCGCCGACGCGGGCGGCTTTATGTAATGAAGCCGTTGGCCGACTCCGGACTCGCCCCGCGCGCACGCTGCGCCAATTTCCTCTCGTTTGTGTGATGACTCGGCGACGGATCCGGAGACACATTTCGGGAGGGGAAATTCATAACGATTTGGTCGAACGTGTCAAATTACAGATTTTGTAACACGTCGCAGACCACACTCAGCTCATGCTGCGAGACGATTTTATTCGTTTTAATGATTATCCGAATTTTTTTTGTTTGAAAGTTCGTGACAAGTTAAAATTAATGGTTACTGGATTTTTTTTTTTTGGGGGGGGGGTAATTTCCCTCATTTCTCTCCTTGTGGATCCGCGCCTGCAGAAATGAAAGTGTCAACTCCTTACTGCTTGAAGAATTTTGATCTAATCCGTTTGTAAATGTTTTATTATTGAGATGAAGCAATTAAATATGAAAAAAAATTGCAATGATACTTTTTTGATGATAACTTTTGCGCGTTCAATTACGTTGAAGGAATGACGGAAGAACTGAATAAGTAAAATATGTCACCGTAGTTCTCCGGGAGAAACATTGAACTTGCAATGATACTTTTTGATGACAACTTTTTCGCGTTCAATTACGTTGAAGGAATGACGGAAGAACTGAATAAGTAAAAAATGTCACCGTAGTTTTCCAGGAGAAACGTTATTCATAGGGGTGAATTGAAAAAAAAAAAGACACCGTCGTAGGGAATTCGTAGAAATGAAACTGTTCACCGCGGAGGATAACGCCACCTGCCCAGCTGCAGCCCAGGCGACGCCTCGCTGAAGCGGCAGCGCGGTTCGACCTCGCCGCGACGCGGCGGGGCGTGGCGGGTCGTGTCCGCCCGCCACATCCCGCCACATCGCGCCCCCGTCCCCACACGGCGCAGGGGCGAGCACCTCGCACCTTGCCCTCCGCGATCTCCTCCTCCTCCTCCTCCTCCTGCTCGGGCCGGAGACCGGCCACGCCTCCCGCCGTCAGGCGACACGACACAAGACGTCCTCCACTCGCAGCACCACTCCACTGGACCACGCACAAACACAACGCACCGCACCAGCACACGCCCGCACGGCGACAACGAACGACACTCGAGACACACGCGGGCAGCACCGTGGCCGTCGGCCGACTGACTGCGCCGGCGGGCAGCGGTCGCACGCAACGCGGGCGGCGGTGGGGGCGGCGGCGGCGGCGGCGGCGGCGGCTGCCCGTGACGGCCGCGCAGCGCGAACAATGGCTTCCCACACGTTGCCACAGCGCAGGCGGCGGTGGAGGCGGCGGCGCTTCCGATGGTTCCCGCGGAGCTTCCTGCGACCGCCGCCGCCGCCGCCGCCGGCGACGCACGCGCGGTTTCACCCGCGGAAGAAACAGAAGAAGAAAGCGCCGGGGGGGGAGAGGGAGGGGGGAGGGGCAATTAGCGCGGAGGTCGCGCGAATCGTCGGGCGGAGGCGCGCCGATGGCTCGCGAGTGCGTGCGCGTGCGGGAGCGCGTGGAAGGCGCGTGCGGGGGCGCGGAGGCACTTTCCACTGGGTGAACGCCGGGGAAATGCACGGTGAGCACGCAAGAAGAGCTCGCGGAAGGACGGACGGACGGAAGGAAGCAGGCGAGGCGAGAGGCGAGACGAGAGGCGAGAGACGAGAGGCGAGAGGCGAGAGACGAGAGACGAGAGGCGAGAGGCGAGAGACGAGAGGCGACAGGCGAGAGACGAGAGGCGAGAGGCGAGAGACGAGAGACAAGAGGCGAGAGACGAGGCGAGAGGCGAGGCGAGAGACGAGGCGAGAGACGAGGCGAGAGACGAGGCGAGAGACGAGGCGAGAGACGAGGCGAGAGACGAGGCGAGAGACGAGGAGAGAGGCGAGGCGAGAGGCGAGGCGAGAGGCGAGGCGAGAGGCGAGGCGAGAGGCGAGGCGAGAGGCGAGGCGAGAGGCGAGGCGAGAGGCGAGGCGAGAGGCGAGGCGAGAGGCGAGGCGAGAGGCGAGGCGAGAGGCGAGGCGAGAGGCGAGGCGAGAGGTGAGGCGAGAGGCGAGGCGAGAGGCGAGGCGAGAGGCGAGGCGAGAGGCGAGGCGAGAGGCGAGACGAGAGGCGAGACGAGAGGCGAGGCGAGAGACGAGGCGAGAGACGAGGCGAGAGACGAGGCGAGAGACGAGGCGAGAGACGAGGCGAGATACGAGGCGAGAGACGAGGCGAGAGACGAGGCGAGAGACGAGGCGAGAGGAGAGGCGCGGCGCGGCGCCGGGTTCGAAACGTGCCCAAAAATTATCTCTCGTTAATTGCTTTCGTTTACGTGGCGAGACTCGCGCCGTTAGGACTCTTCCGCTAGACCAATTAATTCGAAATGCGCGATGAGTCGGCGATTGCAAGGCAGCGAGTCGTTACACTCGTCTCTAGCTTCCGTGAATGCACGATTCAAAAGGGGCGCGATGCATTACAACCCGTTTTCAGGCCCACGCGAAAAGTCATTCAATTTTTATCGCACGATCAATAATAATATTAATGCGAGGCAATTTAAATGAATCCATAGGTTTTACACGATATTTTTTGATTAAACATCTCTGCAGTAGGTAACTGCGATTCTTCGTTTCCTTCTTTATTAGTAATCCTTAAATAAATCATATCTGCAATAAAGTTATTTGCATAGCAATTTCATTTTTTTATTGATTATGCAATATGGTTCAAGAGTGTGGAAGAAATCGTAGTTTTTTTCTTTGTAAACACATGACAGCACTACAGGTAGTAGTGCGAAATAGAAGTAATGAAAGTGTAAATAAGTATAAGAAAGAGAGATCAATTACAGATTAATGATGTCTTTACCACACTCTTCCCTCAACGTTCAAGCCCAAACTTCCACTATTTATTTCGACACCATTGTTCTTCTTGTTACATCACAAAATATGCTAAATATTAGTTCTTGCGATAATTATTGGTTTAAAATAGAGTGAAAAATTTACTGTAAAAGGAGAATGGCTTCGCGAATCTGAACCGGGTTCGACAATCTAACATAACGATCTACTTTTCCTATGAAATAGGTTATCCACAGCTAATGGCTGAACAGATAAAACAGAAACATTCAGGCATATATGGAATGAAACACACAAAACCGTGTTGCCAGGGAAAGGAAATATTAATAATATCTTTCTCTTTACTGTCCCCAACAATCTGCTTTAATCGCAGAGTGAACATAACATTCCAGAAATATTTTATACACCTTACCCTTCAGAATAATTAGACGAAGTCCACACATTCTTTCAATTCAATATAGCCTATTTTCTACAATAGATGTTCTTGGAATACTCTACTTAGACGATTTGAAAAGAAAGTGAGTTAGGCCTTAAGAAGTGTGACACACGTATTTGGAATTTGGGTTAAAGATGGAGTTCCTCTTAACCTATGTTTGCGCTACGAAAGCTGATTTATGACATTTAAAATGACTAACGTGAAAACTTTCAAACGTTCAGTTTCAGTGTTATTTATTAATTCACTTGAAAACTAAAAATCAAGTGTCACATCGCTTTGATTTATTTACTAAGTAGCTGAAGTACCCTGGGGTCACCCGGGTATTTATTTTCGCTCCACCCCCGATCGGCGCCCTCCTGCCTTGTCCGGCAACCCCTAGCACAAACAACAACCCCGTTCCCATTTTCTGGACATAGAAATTTCCTATTGTCACAAAATTTCATCTACAAGTTTGCCATAATATTTTTTTCGCATCTGCTTCAAAAGCGTTCGTTGAAATGTGAGAGTAAGCGCTTCAAAGGTTCAAACTTTACTGTGGAACATACATAGATACACTATGTGATCAAAAGTGGACGCACACGCCCAAAATGGTGTAAAGGTGTGGTCGTGCTTTTCGTGGAGGAGACTTGCACCCCTCGTTGTTTTGTGTGGCACTATCACGGCACTGTACTGCGTTGACCTTTTAAGTACCTTCTCGCTTCCCACTGTTGAAGATCAATTCGGGGATGGCGATTGCATTTTTCAAAACGATCGAGCACCTGTTCATACTCCATGGCCTGTGGCAGAGTGGTTACACGACAACAACATTCCTGTAAGGGACTGGCCTGCACAGAGTCCACACTTGAATTCTATCGAACACCTTCGGGATGTTTTAGAAAGCCGACTTCGTGCGAAGCCTCACCGATCTACATCGATACCTCTCCTCAGTGCAGCACTCCGTGAAGAATGGGTTGCCATTCCCCAAGAAACCTTCCAGAACCTGATTGGAAGTATGCCTGCGAGAATGGAAGCTGTCATCAAAGCTAAGGGGCCAACACCATATTGAATTCCAGTATTACCGATGGAGGGCGCCACGGTAAGTCATTTTCAGCCACGTGTCCGGAAATTTTTAATCACATAGTGTATATACATTTTTTTAACATTAATATTAAATGTTTACATTCATATTTTTAAAGGTAGAAAATACACACATGAATATTATATCCAAAAAAAACATGATAAGTCATAATCATTGATCACATACATTAATTTTATGCCAATTGGAGCTACAAGTTTTCTGTTCCATCCTTTCTATGAACTATAAAACTAGCCATTATGGAGTAGACGCAAGTCTTTCCAGCACGATGATCACAAGAAATAATGTGTCGCATTACGAGAAAGATTTATGAGCATACAATAACATCGTTAACAAGTAGGATGGAGCCGTGAACACATCCTTCGTGCATGAAAAAAGAGTGCCACAGATGTCCATGTCCTTGCGTGGAATAAGAGAGTTTGGAACGGATGCAGAAACATCATGAGAGACAAGCAATGAAAAACTGTTTTTCTAACAAGACAGTATTTTTTAAATTCAAATTCACTGCAAACAATTATTCCTCTTTCAGGATCAAATTTTAATTTAAATAAATTGAATATACACACGAACAAAAGATATTCAATATGTTAATACCCTATTCAGTATGAGTTACAGCTGATGCATTTAATAAACAACATCAATTATTCATTACGATTCGTTTAAATGTATGATTTTCATTTTGTGTCGGTTTATTTTTAACTTGTTTTTCGAAAGTTACATTGCATCTCCTTTCAACAGGTTCCCTTAGGTTTTCTCCCCCTTTTTATCGCGAGGACCAGTCATTGCCGCAACAACAGGTTTCTGCTGCCAGAATCCACCGGCCTATATTCCCCACTTACTGTCCCTCACTCAAAAAACAACATAAAAAGGAACATCACGAATCTTTTGGAGGATAGGCCCCCCCCCCTCAGCAAACGGAGAACGTTTTTCGTCAAGAAAACCACACCATCCTACGAAGAAACCCCCACCACCTGGGGGGGGGGGGAGGAGTTGTTTTCCCTGTGACTCGTTCTGCGCCGTGCCGTGCCATGCCGTGCCGTGCCGTGCCGTGCCGCCCCGAGCGTCTCCGTATTTGGGCGCGCGGCGCTGGACGTAACGCCTTGTGCAACACCAGCGCCCCTGCCTGCGCTGAGATGCCGTCCCGTGGCCTGGTCGCGGATTACGCAGTGGGCGGCGGCGGCGGCGGCGGAAGCGCACAGTGGGTTGCATTGGATCGCAGCACAAGGCGCACCCAACACTAGACTTCTCAAAAATGGTCATATTTGTTATGGACCCCGGGCACCCAATTTCGAGGAGCGAAAATGTTTCAGTGTTGCTGTTGTTTAAATAAATACATCTAACGCATTTTTCTCTTAACAATGATGTATTGCTTTTAAATTGAAATATTACACTGAGTGAGACTAAAGAGATAAAACTTGGAATAGCGTTTTTCTAGCTTATGCGAACATGCTATTTAATTATAAATGTAGTAATTCAAGTAATCCTTATTAAATTATTCGAGTTTCTGGTTATTGTTTCTTTCTAAATAGTAAAGATATTACCCGGTTAAATAATGTTCAGATGTAATGCACAGTTCCTGCAAGATCGCCCTTAGGATGGCATTCTCTATAATGCGCATTTCCTAAAATTTAAATAAACGAAATTAACAAATGACTACGACATCAAATAAAACGAATGCTTAAAATCAAGACGTAATACACAATTTTATATAGTGTTTTATATTTTTCAACTTATTGTGTGTCTCTTAATGTTTCGTCAAGGTCAAGATGCTTGCCCGAAACAACCCGCCAGCACAAATTCGGACCGGCAACTCCTCTCTCCACATCGCTGCTTATGTGCGTCTGGGTGCAGAGGGCGGGGGCGGCGGTCGTTGGCCGGCCGCCAGCAGCACGCGCCCCGAGCTCGCGCCGCATCGCACCGCCTTTTGCCCTGCAGGTGCCTGGGTGGGAGGGGAGGGAGAGGGGAGGAGAAGGGGGAGGGCAGGGGTGGGGAGGAGAGGGTAGGAGGAGGGGAGGGGCAGGGGGAGGGGAGGGGAAGGGGTAGGAGGAGGGGAGAGAGGGGGGTTGGGAGTGGGAGGTTTTGGGAGTGAGAGGGGTTGGGAGTGGGAGGGGTTGGGAGTGGGAGGGGTTGGGAGTGGGAGGGGTTGGGAGTGAGAGGGGTTGGGAGTGGGAGTGGGAGGGGGGAGGGGGAGGCGACGCGCCGGGGCTGTTGCAACGAGGTCCTCGGGCAAATATTTTTATAGGCTCTTACTGCTTTATGGGCCGACCCAGAGAGTATATATCCCGGGGCCGATCCGTGTATATAGCGCGGAGCACAACGCAGCGGTAGCCCCTCGCCGACGAAGTATGCGGTGCTCGGTCGTACTCAGCGGGACATACGGTGTAAGTTGTAGAATTCAATTCATAACGTCGCCTATTAAACTCACATTAATTCGAAGTGTCAATATTAGGAAATGATACTAAATATATAATTCTAATTTCAAAATACTCTGTCCATATGTTTAAACAGGAAAAGACGAAGACGTTTACTTTAGCATACAGATGAAATTGCGCTGTCGTGGTGTTTTCTTCTTCGTCTTTTTCCTCTATTTGTAAACGCTATGAAATTCGCGCACGAGGAGGGAAGCCGTCGTCCGCTTGCAGAGTATACGTCACGAACGGGAAATCCCTGAGTGATGAGTCTTACGGTCTCATTTTTAAAGTTTAATCCTGTTGAAATTATTCAAGATACATTATGTAATTTCCAACATCGATGGTACTTTCTTCAACATCAAGGTACGACATTTTATTGTATAAAACCTATGAAAAAACATCGGGTCTCGTACTCGAGGAGAGCATCTCACATATTTTTAAATGAAATGTTTTTAAAGTATGGGTGCCTCCAGGAAACTAATAACAGATGGAAATGTACTTAGTAAGTACGAAAGTCAATGTCCGTTCAATATTACATAAAATATCAACTAGTGAAGTGGTACAATTACTTCTGATATTCGATAAGCCTTGAATGGTTGGTTGATGTTTATCGTAACTTTAAAGTGAAATGAAACTCCCCCTGGTTTAACCACAATCATAAGTTTTTATATATTCATTTTCACTTTTACCATTACATCGTAAAGTATTTTAATCATTATATTATTTTGAAGAGTATTTATATATCTTACAATCTGACAATTTAGGGTAATATGATTTACTTTACTTTGCTTGTTACAATGTCCGTACTTGAAATAGAAAAACACCAATATCTAACCCGTCAAAGTTTCTGATGTTATATTTTTATCTTGTAAAACTGCCTGACAAAATTGAACTTGATTTTGCCAAAAAATTGAAGTATTGAACACAATGTTGCAGGCTCTTTGGCGGAAATCAAGGTTGTGAACCTCTGCAGGCATGGTAAGAGTGATTGATGTTATTCATAAAAAGCAGAGTGGTTTGAACAAAAGCCAGCAGAGTCCACAACATTCCCAAGTCCTCTGTAATGGGGATCTAATTAAAAATATGGGAAAATATTAGAGACATCTCAATTTTTTTTCATTTTTTGTAACGATTTCTAAATAATTTGGCAAAGATTTTTAGTTTAAAAAAATGTAAATATATATTTTATTTTAAAATATTGTTCAACTTACGTTATTCACAAATCTATAATATGTTGATTTGTACAAAATTATATATAAATATTCTAAAACAAAATGCGACCTGGGTGTGGGTACTTTACTCTATGTATTTACTCGTACATCACATCTAATTCAAGATATCAAAACACAAAATTTCTCTAAGCAATGCACAAGCAAGCAATTAAGGGTTTTGTAAACAATACACACTTCTTTGTGCACGACCTTCAAGCTATATCAATATAAAGGGTGGTAGTACAACATTCCACCAAATGTGAATCACAAGATCTTCGAAAATCTTCCCAGTTAATACCCAAGGACCACATTGAATACAAAATTGACATAGTCAGCTCGTTAAGTTGGTAACACAACAACCACTTTCATGAATATTCATGTTAGCTGATGCCAAATATGTTTCTACAGGAAGAATTTTAATCTCTAGTAAAACATTATGTAGGAAGGCAACGGTTATTGACAATGAGTATGGCGACTCAGATAATGAAGTATGTGAGGTCACTGAAAGACGTGAAAACACACACGCCGTTCAAGGAATCGCATGAGCACCACTTCCTTCCACTTCCTGATCACGGCTTCGTCGCGTGCATCCACCCACGCGCTCTGCGGGTCGGCGCGCGCGCTGAAGTCTCCGGGAGACCGCGAGTGCACCGCGCCCAGCAGCGACGAGAACGGGCGCTGAGGCTGCGGTGACGCGATTCGATACAGATCTATGGAAATCACGCGTCCGGGCGGCGCAGCGGCAGGCCGAGCAGGTTTCCTAAAGCAGGGGCGCTCGCGGGGGCTGCTGGCGACGAGTTGCGACACTGGGCGAGTGGCGGTGGCGGCGGTGCGGCGGCGGTGGTGGTGGTTGTGGTGGTTGTGGCGGTTGTGGCGGCGGCGATGGTGGTTGTAGCGACGGCGGTGGCGGTGGTGGTGGTGGTGGTGGTGGTGGTGGTGGTGGTGGTGGTGGTGGTGGTGGCGGTGGTGGTGGCGGTGGTGGTGGCAGTGGCGGTGGTGGTGGTGGCGGCGGTAGTGGTGGTGGTGGTGGTGGTGGTGGTGGTGGTGGTGGTGGTGGCGGCGGCGGCGGCGGCGGCGGCGGTGGTAGGGGTGGCGGTGGTGGCGGCGGTGGTGGCGGCGAGCGGCGGCGGCGGTGGTGGCGGCGGCGGCGGCGGCGGCGGTGGTAGGGGTGGCGGTGGTGGCGGCGGTGGTGGCGGCGGCGGTGGTAGGGGTGGCGGTGGTGGCGGCGGCGGTGTTGGTTGTAGCGACGGTGGTGGTGGTGGTGGTGGTGGTGGTGGTGGTGGTGGTGGTGGCTGCGGTGGCTGCGGTGGCGGCGGTGGCTGCGGTGGCGGCGGTGGCGGCGGCGGTGGTGGTGGCGGCGGCGGTGGCGGCGATGGCGGCGGTGGCGGCGGCGGTGGCGGCGGCGGCGGTGGCGGCAGTGGGGGCAGTGGCGGCGGCAGTGGCGGCGGCAGTGGTGGCGGCGGTGGCGGCGGTGGCGGCGGTGGCGGCGGTGGCGGCGGTGGCGGCTGCGGCCGACCGGTAAATCGCCTGTCGCCGAAACAGACGCTTCCGTGACGCTCAGTGAAAACGCCCTTTCCAAATAGATGGTCAGCTATAATGCCCGATACTTTACGCGTTTCTCGCTGGGGATCCGACGAAAGGACGCGAAAACTTGCTACAAAATGTCCGCGGCGGGTACTTACGAAATCTGTTGGGTTGCGTAGAAGCTGCTAACCTGGCGATACTGAATAGGAAATTTAGAAAACGGAAGACTGCTGGAAGTTGACTCCGCAGCTGGGAATGTTATTGAGAATTAAAGTGTACTGGCTGGGATCATGAATGGAGCAACATTAAATATAGAATCGAGAAGATCGAATTTATGGTTTGCGCAAGAAATTTGAACATTTAATCTCCGAACTGCACTCATTAATGTCGCTGAGATGTGTCGCTCTCCCTCTCCAACGAGGCGAGATAGTAGGTTACTCTCACTGCTTCGTGCACCCTTTCTCGCGCTGAACTCGACAAAAGGACGCAAATACTGACAGTACTCCGTGACAGTAATTTAAAAATACTGTGCGACAGCAAATCCTGGCGACGCTTCATCTCCGATCCCTAAAACGCAAGATCGTAGATAACTCAAGCTGCAGCTGTGTAGGTGATTCAAATGAAATACCCCATACTCTCTAAAATAATTATTATTGAGAAGCCTATTGAACAAATCTCATATTTCTCTTTTTCTATGGAAAAGATAGACATAGAAATTAAAATTTAACGTTTTGATGTGCATGCCAGACAATTAACAGAACTCTCAGCAACGCAAAAAGGAAGAATACCAGAATAAAATTATTTGAAGTAACGGCAACACCAATCCTAAAGTATGAAAGCAAGAGTACGGTCCCCTCGCAAAAGGAAGTCTATAAAATGCAAACTGCAGAAATGAGCTTCCTCCGAAGAGTTAAAAGTAACCGTAAACGTTGTTTCAAGAGCATAACCGAACGTTTTTAATATCGGAGAAATACTGGATGAATACTCGTAGAGGAGAAAATTGCAATAACATATCCATCGAATGGAGGAGCTCCAATTGAAAAAAACAAAGAGAGATTACAAAAGTGGTTGAACGATGTTTGGAGACCTTCGAAAAGATGGGAAGGCTTTTCCTCTCTTAGTACTTTGTGCGTTGTCAAAATAGGCATCGCCTACAGCGGAAAGTGGAGAAAAAGACGAAGAAGCTGTGTTGGTTTTTTAAAAGCACCATTTACTGGCTGGGCTATATCAAGTCAGAAAAATAAATTGTTCGTGCATTATTCGATCACAATAAAGGGGGTGGTACGAGAAAGATGCAACTGAGCGCTTGTGTTTGAATCAGGCTGCTCTGAAAGGCAAAAAAAGAATCCTCTCCGCATTAAAAGGTCATTATATCACAAACTTTATAGGTCTCCCTCGCCATATGAGTAAATGACGTAGAAATTTTTACTCTTTCCAAAAGCCTCAGGAAAACAGCCGAGATAATCAGAGGCGATATAGCCCATGATGATGATGCGAAAGCCTCGGGTGTAGAACTCACACTGAAGTAGACTTGCCAGCAACGTACGTGCTGTCTAAACATCGTCCTGCGAATGAGTCCTCATAGTACATCCGATG
This sequence comes from Gryllus longicercus, assembly GCA_038098605.1. Lineage (NCBI taxonomy): Eukaryota > Metazoa > Arthropoda > Insecta > Orthoptera > Gryllidae > Gryllus > Gryllus longicercus. Next base: position 872,001 of record JAZDUA010000564.1, on the reverse strand, counting down.
ATAAAATACAGATGCAAAACTCAAGAGGTAGATTCAGGATAACCCTCCAGATCGTCACTATCTGAACGGAAGGACTGAATACTCGTAGTTTATGGAAGATTAGGTGGAGGTCGTGGCCTGTTTTCTTTGTTTCAACTTTCTCCTAATTAAATTGGGGAAACCACACCTGTCATCAAAGTCTTTGAATAAACGAAAACTGTTTCCTTGTCCCTATACGACTATTTTGACAGGGTAGTGTTAAGTATCTGCCAAGACAGTATCTGCTATTTTCTTAACTGTCAATATCTTTGACAGAGAAAAGCTATAAATCTAGGTGTGAATGTATCTGCTTTGTTTGCATTTCCTGTATATATTCAAATCTGCACTATCACTCATTTTAATTATGCATGATTAGAAAGATTTCAAGCTGATATTGTTCTAGTATTTGCGCATTTTTAAACATGATTTTAATGTACTCACACATTACTGACTTTTACAAAATACACATGTCTTGTAAATTCGCATTTTACATTCCCCAAGTTGTATTGGTAGTGCATTACTTGTAACTTCTGTGTTATAGTAACATTCACATAACTAGTTGTAGTGAGATTTTTTATTAGAGCAATGACGTTATATCTTCTAATTCTATTTCGTTTCATTCGGCCAGATTAATCATATTAAAAATAATGGAAAGGAAAACTTCCCATATTTGTAATTATTACGTAACAGGTTTCTTTCCCTTTTACAACGGTTATAAATTGAAGATATTCGTGAAGTTATAAATCGAAAATCGTTCCCCAGTTCTGTAATTCTATCATAAACACCAACTTTCTCCGCATCATCCTTCAATTTCTCCGTCCGTGAACAGTTTGTGGATGTCTGTAACTATGTCTCTTGGCGAGCATTGCAGAATTTTATTTCTTAATTTCTTGTCTTAAGAGACGATATCACTGATCAGAACCCGCCGGGCTACATTCCCAGTTTACACAGCAGTTTACAGCTGCCTCTACGTAACACTCACGTAAGTAGCTTGTCAACTTTCTCGTTGGCGATGTCTGAAAATGAATTCCTTTGATAATGTTCAGCGAATTCTCACTATAATAGTCGCAGTACTAAAATATTTTCATTAAATAAACTGTAATTGAAAGCTCTGTATTATACTGTTCACTGTTCATTGTTTATACTCTAACCGTGATGAAGAAATTACATATTTCGAAATGTTGGCACAACTAATTGTTTCTCTAACCACAATGACCAATCTCGCAAACCAATTTTATTTTATTATTCATCAAAGGCCGTGATTCTACAATGGTGCTCTACACTATACTTAATTTTTTTAAGCCTTAGAGGAAATCGCATGATTATTAAGAAATTCTAATCATAATTCATTTGTAGTAGGATTTAGCCAAATCAAGTACGTTTTGACAATTTTAAAATAAACTGTATTTCGAACATCAACAGATACGGCGATCCACGAAAGAATCTTAATGAATCCTGCCACAGATTTACAAACGTGTCAAAGCACGCGTTATCAATCGACAAAGAAAATGTGCTTCTAGCGCAAACGTACGAAATTTCATCACGTTTTCGGCAACAGTTCTATCACAAAGGAATCTGCGACGGACGTTCGCGCAAATCATGCTCTTAACCTTCCTCGTGGACCCACGCGCCCTGCCACACGAGCCGCGTAGGAGCCTCTGACGCGAGAGTTGTGCCCCTCGCCCCTGACGCCTCTCCGCAACGTTTTTTCTTAACCTCGAGCCGCAATGCTATCCTCCTTCTTCTTCTCCTCTCCTCCCACCTCACATCCCATGCGAATTCAACGGCAGTCCCGTCGCACAGTGGGACGAAAAAAAAGGAAAAAAAGAAGAAAAAAACAAAAGAAAAAAGAAAAAAAGAAAAAAAGAAAAAAAACGAGAAAAAAACAAGGGAAAAAACACGAAAAAAACAAACAAACAAAAAAACGACGACGCTCTTTTACCAAAAATGAAACTTAGCCTAAGTCAATACATATGAATCATAAAACGGGTCTTGATTTTTCCAGTTATATGTTTCAGAATTTCATGTTCTTTAAATATTTATTTTCATCGCGTAACTTAGACTAACTTTTCCTCTTAAACAATAAAATTCAGTACAAAAGTATCCTTTGTGCTGGGACAAGTAGTATTGTAGTTTCATGATAAATACATTGTATTTTACGAATTAATTGACGTCTTATTATCATTTCAATTACTTATCCAAACTTGAACACCAGTAATTATCTCGGACTTCGTTACCAAGAAAAAAAAATCTGGAGACAACTCGTTAAACAAGATTTTTTATTAATCTATCGCACTATATTTTGGTGCGACATTGGAATACTTCGGTGGTAGTTCTCGAGATCTGTTCCCCTCGTACATTCGTTCAGAGACACCGCGTTCACGTCCCATCCAACTCTCCGGAGGTTGGATTTCCGAGTGAGGTGCGCACAGGTTTACTCAGGTTTAGGCCGTTGGTGAAAGTAATGAAAACTATATCGGGTCTAGATAAATTGTAGTATTATATGCTGATTTAATAATTAATTTATTATTATTATTATTATTATTATTATTATTATTATTATTATGATTTGTTATTTAAGGTCGTATCAACATCTAGGTCATTAGCGACTACGGTATTTTTTACTATTTAACGGTAGGGTAACTGAAGATACCATGATATGTCTATGATGGCATGGGGTGAAAGGACGAACACAAATACAACCATGTGCGAGGCAGGACTCGAAATCGCGATCCTTCGATCCGAGGTAGCTACGATGTCTGCCATTCGGACGGGCTATTATTGGCGTATAGGCCATAACTGACCACGGTACAATATTTACGTATGCAATTTTTCCAGGATCATCTTGTCAGCTGTAGCTCTTAGTACGATAAGGTTGTTACGCCTTGAAGTGTGAATTATTAGATGATAGATGATGATGATGGGTGAAGGGGGCAACCACAAATACGACCGAGTCTACGCAGGACTCGAACCTGCAGCCTCCTGAGCGCAGATGACGGCTGCTGCAACAGTCTGCGCCACGGGGTCGACTTTATTATTATTATTATTATTATTATTATTATTATTATTATTATTATTATTATTATTATTATTATTATTATTATTATTATTACTACTATTATTATTACTATTACTATTACTACTGGCCACGTAGCTAGCTCTTGGTCAGATTGCTCGCTTTCCACTATGCGGCCACGGGTTCGATTCCCGGTCAGGCAAGATTATAGTGTGCTTCTTCCTAGCAATTTCCCAGTATATGTTGCTGTGAGACGATGAGAAAATTCACTTCTCAGTTTGAAAAACCGGTATACGGCGTAGGGATGTTTAAATGATAACAACACGTACCCCCTTAACCCACGGCCGTGAGGCAGGGACGCCACCGACTTGCCTGAGCCCGTTTACGGGCTGTTGCGCCAAGTACAACGTACCAAGTACAACGTACAACGTACCAAGTACAACGTACAACGTACCAAGTACAACGTACAAGGTACCAAGTACAACGTACAAGGTACCAAGTACAACGTACCAAGTACAACGTACCAAGTACAACGTACCAAGTACAACGTACCAAGTACAACGTACAACGTACCAAGTACAACGTACCAAATACAACGTACAACGTACAACGTACCATGTACAACATACAACGTACAACGTACCAAGTACAACGTACAACGTACCAAGTACAACGTACAACGTACCATGTACAACATACAACGTACAACGTACCAAGTACAACGTACAACGTACCAAGTACAACAAACAACGTACCATGTACAACATACAACGTACAACGTACCAAGTACAACGTACAACGTACCAAGTACAACGTACAACGTACCAAGTACAACGTACAACGTACCAAGTACAACGTACAACGTACCAAGTACAACGTACAACGTACCAAGTACAACGTACAACGTACAACGTACCAAGTACAACGTACAACGTACCAAATACAACGTACAACGTACAACGTACCATGTACAACATACAACGTACAACGTACCAAGTACAACGTACAACGTACCAAGTACAACGTACAACGTACCATGTACAACATACAACGTACAACGTACCAAGTACAACGTACAACGTACCAAGTACAACAAACAACGTACCATGTACAACATACAACGTACAACGTACCAAGTACAACGTACAACGTACCAAGTACAACGTACAACGTACCAAGTACAACGTACAACGTACCAAGTACAACGTACAACGTACCACATACAACGTGCAACGTACCAAGTACAACGTACCACATACAACGTACAACGTACCACATACAACGTATCACATACAACGTACCACATACAACGTACAACGTACCACATACAACGTACAACGTACCACATACAACGTACAACGTACCACATACAACGTACAACGTACCACATACAACGTACAACGTATCACATACAACGTACCACATACAACGTACAACGTACCACATACAACGTACAACGTACCACATACAACGTACAACGTATCACATACAACGTACCACATACAACGTACAACGTACCACATACAACGTACAACGTACAACGTACATCGTACAACGTAAAATTTATCATCATTGTTATTATTATTATTATTATTATTATTATTGTTGTTGGATTTTTATTATTATTGTTATTGTTATCATTTTTTTTCGTTAATCGGCCGACTAGGACCACGCAAGCAAGCATCCTGCATTTACCGTGGCTCAGTTTTTATTTATTATCGCGGTGGCAGGTGCTTGCGACAATTCTTAGGGGGGACCAGCATTTAGCTGGATCCGATTTTTATCCCCCATGGTTGTTAGCCCGGGGTTATGGAAGATGAGAGATGATAGGAATGGATTACGAGGCGATAGGTGATCGTGGACTTTTGGAACCATCCCAGCATTCGCCTTTATGACCGAGGGAAACCACGAAAACCCCGGTCAGGATGGCCGGCCCGGGAATCGAACCCGGACCTCCCGATTACGAAGTCAGTGCGCTACGCACTGAGCCACTTCGCTCGGTATTGTTATCATTATTATTATTATTATTATTATTATTATTGTTGTTGTTATTCTCCACGGTCGCCTCGTGAGATAGTGCGCCGCGCCGCAAGTGGCGCCGCCCACGGGCAGGGCGCGGGGGCCGAGGGCGCGGGGGCCGGGGCCGCGGCCTTCGCTGCCCGCGCCTCGCGCCAAACTCGGAGCGGCGCGCGGCCACCTGCGAGTGCGTCGACACCGCGACGCCTCCGCCCCGCCCCGCCCCGCCCCGCCCCGCCCCGTCCCGCCCCACCCCGCCCCGCCCCGTCCCGCCCCGTCCCGCCCCGCCCCGCCCCGCCCCGTCCCGCCCCGCCCCGTCCCGCCCCGCCCCGTCCCGCCCCGCCCCGCCCGCCCCGTCCCGCCCCGCCCCGCCCCGCCCCGTCCCGCCCCGCCCCGCCCCGTCCCGCCCCGCCCCGCCCCGTCCCGCCCACGCGCGCACAACGCACAGCGCCCAGTGGGAGGCGGCCTCCAACTCTCAGCCTGCCACTGGACACGATCGCGCGGGCGGGAGAAACAAGCTGGGAAAACATGGACTGAAGTCTAAACGAACTCAGCAGTTTACTACATTCTTGGCTAACCGGGATGAGCCGCGTCTCGGTCAATTGGGCTGACGTTTCGGCCATCTTGCGTCTGGCCTTCTTCAGAGCTATACTGCTGAGCAGTATGTTTGAATTCAGTAAGGCGCTTTGGATGGAGGTCAGGTCAAAAATGGAAACAACAAAGAAATACTTCTGGCCAGAGTATGACTTTAAGCCATAATAGAAAAATGTTAAACTGAAAACCTGTATATCTGAAGAAAGAAACTTAACACGCAATGCTTCATAGAGCGATAAATCCTTTAACTGCGGCAATGGCTCAGTGACAACCCCTTTTACATCCGCAACGTCGACTGGAAGTTCTAGGATTCGAAAACTGACAATGGCCGATTCTGGTCACTAGCTATACATCTAGATTGAATTCAACCACCGTTTGGAGAAGAATTCCAGCGGCCGGCTGTTCTGATCGGTAGTTTTCCGTGATCTCACGGATCACGGATCACGGATCACGGATCACGATCACAATCACAATCAATACCAGGTGAAAAACGAATCAGTACTTTAACAAACGGCCTGCGGTCACCGAGCTATCTTCTCTTTCTCATCCTTGATCCCTTCTTTCTCCTTACACTAGCTTACGCTTCAACGTCTACCACACTTACATATGTTCAGCTTGGAGCTTAGAACTTGTCCCGCTGGGGAAATACCTGGAGAGGGAAATCCCTGCAATCCGATGTGTACGTGTGGTCGAGGTCTCATTTTCCAGCAAGGGAAGAAGACCTCCATCTCCACGGTTACAAAACGAGTTACATTTTCCAGACTAATATCCTTATTAGTTGACGCGCACTGAAATTCTCAATTCTCACGGATTTGTAATGATTGTAACTGTACGGATTGAAGGTGTAATGATTGTAACTGTACGGATTGAAGGTGTAATGATTGTAACTGTACGGATTGAAGGTGTAATGATTGTAACTGTACGGATTGAAGGTGTAATGATTGTAACTGTACGGATTGAAGGTGTAATGATTGTAACTGTACGGATTGAAGGTGTAATGATTGTAACTGTACGGATTGAAGGTGTAATAATTGTAATTGTAATAATTGTAATTGTAATATAACTGTAATGAGTATAATCATACTTCATTCTATGGGAGCTTTTGATCATAACGCATTCAATTGGGAAATACCCGTCAACTGGGAAGAACCAATAAATATGAATGTTTAAGCACGAGGGCTCTTGCGACATGTGACCCCAGCTGACCGCCATCAGCGTCTAAAGTGACGGACGATATGACCGACGCAGAGGCACAGGCACAGAGGGCCTATTCAGCGCCTTCTGGCCGCGTCATGTTTGGGGAGGGGAGGCCACGTGCAACCCACGTGAAAGCGTATGATTACAAAAAGCTCTGATTACTATAAAATAAGCGGACGGGCCCTGCCCGGGGGAGACTCTCCGAGCTATCGTTCACATGGACGGAGGTCTCCGCGTAACTTAGATGTAACTTCATTTTTTGTATAACTTCATTTCTGTGTAAGTAAAGGACTCTTGTTTCGACATCTGCTAAAACATATTCTGTCTTTCATTTTCACTTGTGCTGATCCACCATCCTGCAGTCTTCTGAAGGGACTTAGCTCCCAAGAACCCATAAAATCTAAATAATTTGTAATGTAATACGCGTTTGCTGCTTTAACTGCGACGCCCTGCCTGCCTATATCATTGTGGGTGCAAGCGGGGCCTAGCAAGCAAGCAAGCAAACAACGTAACCAAAGCAGCATTACAGATTCCTGAATTCTTTGATTTTTGACAAAACTCGCCCATTGTGAGACGCATGTCATACGTCCTATGTCGCCTAGCAGTGATTGTGTCATGCCGTCGTTCAACAGGCAGCAAATTGTAGTGTCTGTCAGGAACAAATTAAAACGCCCCTATCAGTTGTGATCTGTGTCAAACATACTGTTTTCTCACGACAAACGCGTGTGTTTCTCAACAAATTCTCTTCACTGGGTTTACACCTTACATAGAAATCATTTCTTTTTATTACGCCAAGTACTGACAACTCATTGACTGACATTTCAAGGATAACGAACTCGTGAGAAAGCCATAGTTCCTTCGCTCTTAATAAAATACCGCTCCCTGCTGGGAGAAATTGTTGTCTACCGCCCCGTTTTCAATTATACGCTCGGGATTTATGTGGTAAAGCACTACAATAGAGAAATGCTACTCCGCACCGTCAATCCGAGGGGTGTTTCAACAGGCGCAGCTGCAGCAGCGGGCCGCCACGGCGCGGTGCGGCAGTGCGGCGTGGTGCGGTGTGGTGTGGTGCGGTGCAGCGCGTCGGCGGGGGGGGGGGGGTGGAGGGGGGAGACTGCCGTTCCGGTCCCGTTTATGGACGGAGCGTGACAGTCGTAAATAGCCCGAGACAGCCATTACGTGACCCGCAGCCGAGTACGCCACTAACGCTCGCCAACTTAGCCTTTCCCCCCCGCTGGTCACTCCACAACTCGACAAATCTTGCATTATCATCAATCATTTCCTACTGAACGCCGATCACGTTTCGCGCTGGGTCCTGTAATGCGAGGGTTTCCCGCAGTTCGTTTGGCGCAGACAAGGCAAAAGTTCGCCGCAAGTTCTGGACTCCACTGTGCCATATTTATCAGCGAACTCCGCGGACTCAGCGAGACGTTTTGAGCCGGAAAGTAATAAATGTCTACAGTTTGGGGTAAAAATATTTAGTACAAGGACAAAAGTCTAAATATTCAAGATAATAGATTAAACTAGACCTGACAAAATACTGAAATCATGCAGCTCCACACAAATAAGCGAAGTGTGTGTTTCGTTGAACTTGAAATCACAAAGAAGAATGCCCAAGAGAATTAAGTACAACTGACTATATTTGTACTACATTACCTGGTGTAGAGAATGATCATATCTTCAACCCATTACGTGAGAATTCATGTAGTAAAGATGAAGAGAAAAATGTCATTAATATTGAAACACATGGGGTACAAGGGGGTAATACCAGATACTAAAACAGAGTAATTAGAAAATATGGTAAGAAATAACAGAAAACCATAAATATGTGTAACACAATACAAATACACATTATCTTGTATGTATATGTACTGCCAATCAGTATCTACAAGATTTTGAATAATTTAAGACGAAAACTAAAAAAACTATTTTTGTTCGTAGGGATTGACAAAACTTGTATTTATCCTATCCACCAGCACCAATCTTAGCGCACGATACCCTATCTAGTAATGAAGAGACACCTTGAGCATTTTACCCCTTCTAATTATTTGAATCCTCACTTATAAGGCAAGCAACATCCAGACATTTAAAGGTATCACGCCACAAAAGAGCTCCTCGCCGTGGAACTTTAAACTCGGCATTTAAGATGCAGCACGTTATTCCGACTGGCAACCCCCTTGGGCTGCGCACGTTCAATGGCATCGCGGCGGCTTCTCTTTACGGCAAATCGGCTGTCCACCGCCGATGGCTGTCCCGTAGACGGAGAGCGGTCGCCGAGACAAAGGCCGGGGCGACCTGGAGCAACGCCCTCTGCGGCCACGGCGACGCAACCCGCCACTCGCCCACCCCGCCGCGCCCCGCCGCGCCACACCGCGCCTTGTGAGGGAACTAGTCGCGCCCACAAGTCCTCGCCCCCAGCCTTGCACGGACACAGCGGCGTTGCTCGCGGCTCCAACACAGCACTCGCTCGACGCGCCGCTTTTTTTTTCTTTTCTTTTTTTCTTTTCTTTTCTTTTCTTTTCTTTTCTTTTCTTTTTTTTCTTTTCTTTTTTTCTTTTCTTTTTTTTTTTTTCTTTTTTTTCTTTTCTTTTTTTCTTTTCTTTTTTTCTTTTCTTTTCTTTTCTTTTTTTTTTCTTTTCTTTTTTTCTTTTCTTTTTTCTTTTTTTTTTTTTCGCTGTGCTGGAAGGTTCCCTGTACCGCGTACTCACGCGTTCACGTGGGCCTCTTCCCCCGTTCGGTCCCCGGGAGAATTGTGTAAGAGTTGAACATATTTGATGAACAAACGTCAGAAGGTTTAAATCACAGTTAAAATGAGAGCTTCTTTCCACGGGTATTCGCATAATGATATGACTTTAATGTTTCCCCTACTACTGATGTTAAAGGCTAGGGAACGGTAACAAATGGGTACGTTCGAAAAGTCTATTGAGTTGAACATATATGATAAACAAACGTCAGAAGGTTTAAATCACAGTTAAGACGAGAGCGTATTTCCACGGGTATTCGCATAATGATATGACTTTAATGTTTCCCTACTACTGATGTTAAAGGCTAGGGAACGGTAACAAATGGGTACGTTCGAAAACTCTATTGAGTTGAACATATATGATAAACAAACTTCAGAAGGTTTAAATCACAGTTAAAATGAGAGCTTATTTCCACGGGTATTTGCATAATGATATGACTTTGATGTTTCCCTACTACTGATGTTTAAGACTAGGTACACTTTAAAACGGTAACAAATGGATATGTCCGAAACTCTATTGAGTTGAACATATATGATAAACAAACATCAGAAGGTTTAATTAACAGTGAAAATGAGAGCTTCTTTCCACGGGTATTCTCATAATGATATGACTTTGATGTTCGCTTAGAAATGATGTTCAAGGCTAAGATACACCTCGGAAAGGTAACAAATGAGTACGCCCGAAAACCCTATTGAAGGGCCAAAACGAGAATGTTGAGAACCTACGTGTTGTTAAAGAATTCGCTTAAATGATAATTCTTATTAACATTAATAATAAAATAATGAAAATAAGCTACATAGAAAGTAGCAACTTAATTACAGGTATATTTCCCAGCGATCTGCCTTTCCACTATAAATATTTATTTATTTTACAGAAAAAAAATGTGGAAGGTCATCTATGTCTCTTCTCCCATATTCCTCATCCGTTTTGTAAGACTGAGTATGAAAGACCAAATACATTGGCAAATCACTCTTACGAACCTCTAGCGGATACTTCCCGGCTCTGCGGACCACTGCATCTGGGCATTACGGATCGTTGGTCAAGTCGGGCAAGGCATTTTAATTTTGTCGTCTCGGCGTCAAAATTGTTTCTTTCTGCCTTTGTTTCTTCCCTCTACTTCCCAGGTAATTGAAAATTGCATGGCAATTCCAAGCTGCCTCGCGGAGCGAATAAAATTTCTATGTTATACTCACGCTCTTTTCGATGTAGCCATTAAGATATTGCCGTAGGAACATCGTAATTTTACTTTACGCAAGTCATCGCCTAAACATCGTTATTACTCTGTAGAAATAAAGTGGCCAGGTGAGCCAGGAATAAAGAGGAGAATTGCAATTTCAAATATTTCACTAAATCACACAGTACATTGAATTATTTTTCATCGCTACAACGCCAATTAAATTGTATGCTTTTAATGACTGTAACTCATAACAATATTTTTATAATAAGTACCCAATTTAAAAAAAACAGTAATGCAATTTTATTGCGATAAACATTGCTCACTTGCAATCTCTTTCAACCTCCGATGGCATGGGCTGTAAAACGACGACCTGAATGATGGCACGCCCCACTCATACAGAAAGAATAGAGAGGATGTGACGACATACTGACGACCCCATAGAAGGCAAACGTTTACTTCGTTGTATGCGGCAAAAGCTTGTTTTGAAACTTCCTGTACTGGATTCGAGCTTCTGACGAAGTCTTTCAACTGCAACCGATTGTAAACTTTCTAAAAGGATGAAAACGTTGTGTATTGTTTAGAAAAAGGAGGCCTCATCTTCCAATGTTCTGAAGCCATTCCCAGGAAACTAGGCATGTTACTCGTAACGAGCGTCCTCGCCTCATTGCGCCGAAATAAAATTGTTTTACTCATTTCGGCAAACTAACACGAGGGGGTTAAAACATGGCGGTTAATTACGTTTTTGTTCTTTCAGTAGGAAAATTATGGGAGAGTTCGCGGAAGTCACGCTTCATTGTCGAAAAGAAAACGATTGTTGAAATGAGAGAGCTGTTGGAGAGATACATTTCTCGAGGGTCTAATAACAATTTGGTATTATTCACTGAAAACATCTAATTAGGCAAACGTTTCGCTCTCTTACTTCCTAAATTGAGTTGTAATGTAATTAGTTTAGTACGCAATGAAGGAGAAGAGCTATGGCTTACAAATAAGTTGTAGCGAACATTGTCTTGAGCAGAAAACGTAGAATCCATGGCGTTATAAATTACTTTTAATATTTTTGCGTGAATTAGAGAACAAAAAATCTCCCGGGTCTCTCAGGTCGACATTCACATTCACAAAGGTCCTCGTAATTTATGAATACATAATTTGCATCTTCAGAAGATCCACCAAACTGCGAGGAAGAACATTCTGCAAATTGGTTACTACATTCTCGTAAATAGAATGTTTGTTTCAACATGACCAATATGCACGACCATATTCTAATTACAAAAATTAGATGATGAATTTTGATGATATTTTAAAGGTAAAGCCGAATGAAAACTGAAAATATTTGTGAGAGTCGGAGGTTTCTCTAACAGTCAGTTCAGTAACAAAAACTTGGGAAAATTGAGTCTTCCAGTGGTAAGGCCACGTTCGATGAATGCCAGGAATTAAATAATTAAAGTAACTAGCGAATGGGCTTCTGCATGCAAACTGAAAACGGGATGACCAGCTTTGAATCGCGAAAAATACATTAATGTACGAAAAGCAGATAGAAATCTTAACAGATGGAGATTGAATCAATTGAACGTTATGTAATTGAAAATAAACTGAACTGTAAAAGACCAAGTTAAAGAAGAAGAAGAAGTAGAAGAAGAAGAAGAAGAAGTAGAAGAAGAAGAAGAAGTAGAAGAAGAAGAAGTAGAAGAAGAAGTAGAAGAAGAAGAAGAGGAGGAGGAGGAATTACATTGATTATATCTTCCACAACAAGAAATATGACCATCAAAATCATCCAGCGCCTCGTATGTACTGTTTAGTCTCAGAAAATACTGCAGTGAACTGGTTAAAATCACTACTACATTAGTTGTGAAGAACAACCCTATTAATGAAACAAAAATTAAACCCTCAAAATGTTTGTTTAAGAAGAAAAACTTAAAAAAGGGAAAGCAATGGTACTTCTGCATGATCTTATAGAATGCAATGGACGCTGGTGTGCCACACGCAAGTGCCCAAGGGCACAGCGCAAGTGCGTTCATTATTTCTCCTGCGGGTTAGGGATGCGACATGGATGTCGATGTTTTTTGTAGACACATCGATGTTTTGTTTCTCAATGAAAAAAATACCATGATCACAATACTATAAAAGTTTAAATATGAAATAGAATCTGAAAGCAGCACCGATATTCATGTGATGGAACCAAATGAATGCTATTTGCTCTATTTTCATCGACAAAACTCTCTCGCCCGAGATGACATCTATGCCCTTGCATTTCCTCTTTCTTCATATTTATTTCGCACATTGAGATAAGGTCAACAAATATGCTGTGGGTGTAGGGTTTGCCCCTTCTTCTAGTACCTTTATTCGAGTAATTGATAAAAACGAACACTAACAAATTAAATTTTAATACACACGAATTTAATGTTATAGGTTACTAATCCAGGCTAAAAACATAGATGTCGAAAAACACCGATGGTTTTTAGTCGATGTATTTTTCATATCGATTTTTTAATTTTGAACATCGATGTTCGCTAACGTCGATGTTTTGTAATCGATGTCGATCACTACTGCAGATCCTTCGTCGCGCGCTTGTATCTGAAGGTTAACGGATTGTTTTGGGTGCGCGTGGGTTGAGAAACTTGTACTCGCGGCACGGCGCATTCGACAACCCACGATTTTCAGAGAACTGGCGGCTTTCCCAAAAAGGTTAAAGAGGCAAACTGGTATGAAACTGCGTCGGTTTTCTCGTAATGATTCTCTACAAAAATTTTTTTAAATTAGATGTTAATGAATTTTAACGATGTTGACTTCGATATGTTACGACCACTTCTCTTTACACAATATCAACTGGCTATATCAGCAATAATGCTGCATATTTTAATAGTGGCGTATGTTTTTTGTATAGCAGAATTATACATTTATAAGAGAATCAAACTTAATTTTGCGAAACAACTTTCCTGTGACGACTTGGGTATTTGACATAGTGCGAATAAACGGTGGTCGGCCGTTCCGTTTAGCTCTACCTCCCCCCGATTCTCTCTCTACGATTGGCTGAATGTGTCATGACGCAATTCGTGACATAAAATCTAATACGTCATCATTTGTGCCGTAAAATGCCCGATTATGAACGATTTCTTGCAACAGAAAAGGTTCTTTTATAATGCTGGAATACAAAAAAATAATTTATATTATTAACAATATTGTTTGTATGACGCCAATAACATCTTCCATGGGCTGAAGTAATTATAAATATTATATTATTATTTTTCCTTGTAATTTCTTATTTGAGAAGCGTCAAAATGGTAACAATAGATAAATAATTTAAAATTATATATAGTATATAAAATCTACAATATTTTATTACAATGCTCTTCTTACAGGGATGTACAAAGAAGTCTTGAATGTGTGTTCATTCATGAATGAACAAATTTTGTACACTATTTTCCCGATAAATTATTTGACCGGAAAATAAAGTTAGGTTTCAAATTTTAATTAATTATAGAATATGTACAATCCTACATTAATTTACATAAGAGATTCGCAATTGAAGTTATCATAAACCGACTTGAACCGTGAAAATAGTAACATTGAGAACGGCATTATGAGCTGACGCTCGTTATTAGCATCATCTGCATAAACATTATTAACACGCTGAACTTGTTTACTCTTTGAACTAGTACGTATTAACTAGTCCAAGATATTTCATGTTGGTCGTGTTGAAACAATAGGCTACTTTTCAGTGCAATAAGAAATAAAAATGTTTACCTATCTCCTGTATTTATGACGATTATTGACAATTTACAAGTAGCCATCAATACAAAATCGTATAAGTGCGCAACTGATGCACAAAGAGTGGCTCCGAAGTCTTGCATCAATAATATTTAGAACGAAAAACAATCGAATTTTGGAGATTACGACACAAAATATTTCTGCAACATATATTATAATCGCACGTAACTCAGTAACTGTGCGTTTAGGTCCTTAAAACCAGGTTTTCGTGTAACTGAAGAGACAGTTTATTGGGACACGAATTTTGGGAGAGAAGAGTAAGGGCATGTGATGGACAGCTGGGGGACTTGTGTAGATCGAGTTATGTGAAGTAGTATTCTGCGAAACAGACCTTTTTGAATCTTCTATTATATTTTTGATCATTTGGCTCTTCAGGCAACCCCTCTTCTATACCGTGGAAGCTCAGATTCGTAAAGTAACTCGAAGTCATTGTAAAATTAAATTGAAGGAATAGAGAAAGAAATATAAATCCACGATAAAATTGAAGTGAATTCTTGGTTTTCTGTAAAAATCGTAAACGCTTAGTAATATTGGTATGTTTACTTGCGCACGATCGCGGGCGTACAAAGCTCTAACGTTCAGTTCAGTGATTGGCCATTCTAACAGTAAGTTACGATACAAAATTAAGCTACTTTTAATTTTAAAAGAATGATTTACAAAGTGGATCTAAATCTATTCGTAGATCTCCAGCTGGTTTTCATTATTCCCGGAATCTATGTACTATCCACATTTCCTTTAAGGTGACATATTCATGACAAAACAACCTTATGTTGTGGAAAAAATATAGTTTCCTGCATGGCAATTTAACTGTCAATTTAACTGTCAATTGATTTTTTCATATCACTGTATAATTTGTTCTTCAGTGTTGTACATTTTCATTGTAAATACAAAAGGCGAAAAAGCGTTATGGAAAACAAGTGTTCATGAAACCTTAAGTCACCTGAATTAATATTTATGCACAAGTAATGGACCTACCTCTTCATCTTGTTTAATCCTCATAAGTTCCTCTTCCGGCACAAACAATTTCCACACACTCCTCCCAAGGAAGGGAACATTTTGCATTTTTGTTACCTAATGTTCTCGAATAATCTTCGAATCCACACCCAATGACGGATCAACTCCCGCTAGGAAGAAACCGCGTTCATATCTGCCCGAGCGAATTCCGCAGCGAGCCGCGAGTAACGAAGGGCGGGTGACGCAGCGGGGCCGGCAGGCGGGCGGCCGCGATCTCGGGCATCTCGTGCGGCCGGGCGGGGCGGGGCTGGCGGGCGCGCCGCGGGCGACGGGAGAGACTGCCGCGGCCTCGCGGGCGGGCGGGCGCCCGAGGTAAGAGGCCACGCGTTAACAGATGTAATTAGACAAAGGCTGCGCAGATGGGCGCGTTGGCCAACGGGCGCCGTGACGCGACGCGGCGGCGGCGGCGGTGGTGAAGGCGGCGGTGGCGGCGGCGGTGGTGAAGGCGGCGGCGGTGGCGGCGGCGGTGGTGAAGGCGGCGGCGGTGGAGGCGGCGGTGGCAGCGGTGGCAGCGGTGGTGGCAGCGGTGGTGGCGGCGGTGGCGGTGGCGGCGGTGTTGGCGGTGACGGTGGCGGTGGCGGTGGCAGCGGCGGTGGCAGCGGTGGCGGCGGCGGTGGCGGTGGCGGCGGTGTTGGCGGTGGCGGTGGCGGTGGCGGTGGCGGTGGCAGCGGTGGTGGCGGCGGTCGCGGTGGCGGTGGCGGCGGTGTTGGCGGTGACGGTGGCGGTGGCGGTGGCAGCGGCGGTGGCAGCGGTGGCGGCGGCGGCGGCGGCGGCGGTGGCGGCGGTGTTGGCGGTGACGGTGGCGGTGGCGGTGGCAGCGGCGGTGGCAGCGGTGGCGGCGGCGGCGGCGGCGGCGGTGGCAGCGGTGGCGGCGGCGGTGGCGGTGGCGGTGGCGGCGGTGTTGGTGGTGACGGTGGCGGTGGCGGTGGCAGCGGCGGTGGCGGCGGCGGTGGCAGCGGTGGTGGCGGCGGTGGCAGCGGTGGTGGCGGCGGTGGCGGTGGCGGCGGTGGCGGTGGCGGCGGCGGTGGCGGCGGTGGCGGTGGCGGCGGCGGTGGCAGCGGTGGCGGCGGCGGTGGCAGCGGTGGCGGCGGCGGCGGCGGCGGTGGCGGCGGCGGTGGCGGCGGCGGTGGCGGCGGCGGCGGCGGCGGTGGCGGCTGTGGCGGCTGTGGCGGCGGTCGAGGCGGCGGTGGCGGCGGCGGCGGCGGCGGTGGCGGCGGCGGTGGCGGCGGCGGCGGTGGCGGCGGCGGCGGCGGCGGCGGTGGTGGTGGTGGCGGCGATGGTGGCGGCGATGGTGGCGGCGATGGTGGCGGCGGTGGCCAGTGGCTGTTGCACAGGTTGCTCAACGCAAGCCTGAAGGGGGCCTTGCCGAGGGAGCCTCGGGCCCAAGGCCCTGGGCGATAGCGCTCGACGCCTGACAGCACGTCAGCCGATACCCCCACTTCCGCTTATTGCAAGCCCGGGGGGCTAGAGGGATTTTTTCAATTGCACTGCACGTTCTAGTGAATGTGGTGTCGGGTCAGACTATCACTGTGGTAAGACACTAAATGTCACTTATCAAAAATTTTTCTCCAACTCAAATTTTTTTTGGAGTATTGTCTGCTTTTATGACCCAGTCTTTAGCCAACAGAATAATGGTCAGATGATCCACACAATACGACTCCTAGATGTTCCACGAAAGGCGAATGTGGTTACTGGATATTTTCTTAATTTTCTTCGTGGAAACAAGGAGACAGAAGCCTTGGATTCAAGAGAAAACAGAAGTATTCACTTTAGATGGCTGGAGTGTAATGCATGCATCCATGAAATCGAATTTCCACTCCACAAACCACTTGAGAACACCGTTAACATTCACTGATATTTCTCATGAGATTAATATCCACGACGAAGAAAAGTTTATTATATATATATATATATATATATATATATATATATATATATATATATATATATATATATATGTGAGTGTACGATTCATAATAAAAATACTTTCATTCATTACATAATTAATAAATTATCATTATCAAAACACATATTTCGTACATACAATATGTCAACTTGAAACAGTGTTGTCATTTTTATCGGGTTAATTACCAATCTGCGTGTAGTCTACGGTTTTGTTCATGTTCTTGCAATGTTCCTCGCTGATCGGCTCATGGGTCGAAAATTGGTCGGCAAAAAGTTTGACCAACATAATATTAAAGCCAACTAAATTTTCGATTTGGTTACTGTTTTATCGACTTTAGAAATTCTTTGAAGACTGTAATATTTTCATTTCACCTCCGTAATTAGGTGTTCAATACAAAATGTCTCGACGCATTTTTACTTTTTACAGGTTTATTAAGTTCACTTTTTTTGCTTATTGAGCATTGACTTTTGTTACCATTTTGATCTGTAAGATCTACACTTATGGTTGCTTAACTGTTTATGTGCCTCTATGTATTTCTATCACTATGTTTTAGTTAACGTTTAATCCATATTTTTAATGCTCACTTGCATCTGCGTTTGGTAAAAATTATCTCATGTATCCTTTCAATAAATTTCACTAAACTGTTTTCTCCCCTGGCACAACAGGTGCCTCGTGGATGGAACCTCATCATTAAGCGACAGAAACGGCCAACGCAGGTAATCCTCCGCATTCATTCATGCGGCTTTCTGGATCCGGCGGCGGCGGCGGCGGCGGCGGCGGCGAAAGTAAGGTCGACGAACTGCCGGCGGGAACTGCACTAACCCGCTGCTTTACTCCGGGGAAGAGCCGTTCGTAACAAACACGTCTCTCCGGGGTGTGAGGGGCAGCGCGGTGGGCGGGCGCATTCTTTCCCATCGCTCCCACTCCATTTCGCTTTCTGCCCCGCTCCTGCTGATGCTTCTGCCTCCCACGCGCGCGTAATGAGCGGCGGAGAAAGGTTGCGGGCGGCGTGGGGCTGGGCGTGGGGCGGAGCACAGGCAGAAAGAAGAAATACAAATACGAAGAGGAAAAATAATGAAATTTATCTGAAAATGCGTAATTTGCCAAAAGTAAAAAAATAGTCCCTCGCCAAAATAATAATAATAATAATAATAATAATAATAATAATAATAGTAATAATAATAGTAATAATAATAGTAATAATAATAGTAATAATAATAGTAATAATAATAGTAATAATAATAGTAATAATAATAGTAATAATAGTAATAATAGTAATAATAGTAATAATAGTAATAATAATAATAATAATAATAATAATAATAATAATAATAATAATGTGTTTGTGATGTTTTGTGATGACATGCGAAGCGTCTATGTTAAATTGTTGACACATATTCGCCGATTCACATTAATACGTACAAGTAGATTGGTGAACTTTGAAATAAAATGTTTGTTAATCAAAATTAATGCGTCACAAAGACATAATTTTCAGTTATTCAATTGGACATTTACTAATTCTACAAGTAGCTACGAGCAATCCCCTGTCCTTTCCGTGGTGTACTTTCCAATATCTTACTCTGTGGCAGGATTAGATTAGATTTAGATTTATTCAGTAAAAAAAAATAGTAAAAACTGTATATGACGTAGGGGGGAAAAGGTAAAACCAAACTGATTTTCTTGACTGTCTATTGATTTGCAAGTGTTGTTGAAACATTAAACGAGATGTACTATTTAAAAACTGCAAGCGTGTGTGTTATGATTCTCTCTCCTCGAGTCCTTCATGTGTAAATTCGATTATTCGTAATGTTTCTAATTTAAAGGACTCAACACAACAAATATACGCCACGGTTTACTGTCCCTAAAAACGCGGCCGGTTCGAGGAGTTTGGCTTGAAATCTGCTCGCGCCTGGCGTATCACTCGCGCCTGGCGAACCACTGGCGCCTTTTGGACGACGCTGTAGCGGGGCTCACTGACGCAGAGTGAGTATTAAAAATATGGATTAAACATTAACTAAAACATGATAGAAATACATAGAGGCACACAAACAGTTAACCACTCATAAGAGTAGATCTTACAGATCAAAAATGGTAACAAACGTCAATGCTCAATAAGCAAAAAAAGGTGTTCTTAAACAACCTGTCAAAAGTAACGACGTAAAAATGCGTCGAGACCTTCTGTAATGTACGCCTAATTACGGAGGTGAAATGAAAATATTGCGTGTTGGGACAGAGAGTAAGAGAGAATCAAGGCATTCGGAATCACCGCTTTCATTGAAATTGATCAAGGTTTACATACAGCATGTAATAGTTATAACGTCGTAAGGCTGATAAACATCCAATAATAGACGCGGTTTAAGTTTGTAAACACAGAAGTAACGGAGGACGCAGCCAACCGAGTCCGTTAGCTGCGTTATTGAGCGTGTGTCATTCAATATTTTTTCAAAAAAAAAAAAAAATATCATTCAAACAAAAAATATATTTTTTTTTGGAAAGTTACTCACGTCTGTAACTACAATTCATTTTTTTACTGTTGTTCTTAACGGACGGCGGTCTGTTAAAATCCTTTACGAATGCCGACCGTTACGAGTGGCTTCTCGTTCCTCTGTTTGGTTGCGCTATGTAGATATACCTTTAAGAAAAAAATTTAGTTCTCCCTCCTCTCATGAATACAAGTACCCTCTTTCCCTGGCCTGGCGGTCGGGAATTTGTTTGGGAACGAAAACGATTCCCAAGTGCTCTTTCGCCTTGTGCGCGGCGTGTCAGAGAAGGGAACGGCGTGGTGTGGCGGGATGGAGAGGGGTAGAGAGGGGCGTGGCGGGGTGGAGAGGGGTAGAGAGGGGAGTGGCGGGGTGGAGAGGGGTAGAGAGGGGCGTGGCGGGGTGGAGAGGGGTAGAGAGGGCGTGGCGGGGTGGAGAGGGGTAGAGAGGGGCGTGGCGGGGTGGAGAGGGGAAGAGAGGGGCGTGGCGGGGTGGAGAGGGGAAGAGAGGGGCGTGGCGGGGGTGGAGAGGGGTAGAGAGGGGAGTGGCGGGGTGGAGAGGGGTAGAGAGGGGCGTGGCGGGATGGAGAGGGGTAGAGAGGGGCGTGGCGGGGTGGAGAGGGGTAGAGAGGGGCGTGGCGGGGTGGAGAGGGGTAGAGAGGAGCGTGGCGGGGTGGAGAGGGGTAGAGAGGGGCGTGGCGGGGTGGAGAGGGGTAGAGAGGGGCGTGGCGGGGTGGAGAGGGGTAGAGAGGGGCGTGGCGGGATGGAGAGGGGTAGAGAGGGGCGTGGCGGGGTGGAGAGGGGTAGAGAGGGGCGTGGCGGGGTGGAGAGGGGTAGAGAGGGGCGTGGCGGGGTGGAGTGGGTAGAGAGGGGCGTGGCGGGGTGGAGAGGGGTAGAGAGGGGCGTGGCGGGGTGGAGAGGGGAAGAGAGGGGCGTGGCGGGGTGGAGAGGGGAAGAGAGGGGCGTGGCGGGGTGGAGAGGGGTAGAGAGGGGAGTGGCGGGGTGGAGAGGGTAGAGAGGGGAGTGGGGGGCGGGTTGGGGGCGGGTTGGGGGCGGGTTGGGGCGGGTTGGGGGCGGGTTGGGGCGGGTTGGGGGCGGGTTGGGGGCGGGTTGGGGGCGGGTTGGGGGCGGGTTGGGGGCGGGTTGGGGGCGGGTTGGGGGCGGGTTGGGGGCGGGTTGGGGGCGGGTGGGGGGCGGTTGGGGGCGGATTGGGGGCGGATTGGGGGCGGGTTGGGGGCGGGTTGGGAGCGGGTTGGGAGCGGGTTGGGAGCGGGTTGGGAGCGGGCATCGCGCGTGCGTTCCAATGTTTTCCGCGCGGCCGCCCCCGCGGATCGCCCGCTGAACTTGCACTTGCGCGCCGCCTTGGAGAATGGGGGGCGTGGCGGGAAAGCAGCCCGCGCCTTGCCCAAGCGCCCGCCGCGCCAAGCAAGGTGAAGGACGCGCGCCCGCCCTCACCTCCGCCCTCTCGCGCGCCACGGCTGCTCCTCTTCCAAGTTTCCCTCGGTTTCTTGCCCCCCCCCCCCCCGCCTCCAAATTCCCACTCGCGAAACCCACGAAACGTCTGGAAAAACATTTGTCACTTTCAGGGTAATTTACTCTCTTTCTCGTAGCTTTACACTGGAAAGTAATCGAATTACTTTATAAAATAATATCTAAAGTATTCGCTTTAGTAGTGAAAATCAATTTCATACCCACAATATAGAATATAGTTTAGTGTCTTATACGTCTAATAGAGAGACTGGAGTCCGAATATCTCAACTAAACTATTCGAAACATTTACCAGATCACATTTTTATGAGATTAATGATGGGGCAGATCCATTTGATCACATTAATTCTCATCAATGTCATGTCACCAATTCAGCTGTACGAATGACCGGTTTTTATGAAATATGTGTATCCTAGATATATTCAAACGCAGCTATTTGGAGTTTTTCAAAGTTGATGATACTTTTCTATCTTATGTGCTTAGGAATAAAGATTTATGTTCCCTCGTTCTTGAACTCTCAAGACTCACTCTCCATTTAATCATTAATCTTTTTTCTGTATCGTATCAACCTCGTATTTGAACTATGAGTAAATTATTAGATAATGTCATCAAAGCAAATATTTGATAAAATTACCTAGTTGATTTTAAAGTAGGTTCTCTTCAAATACATAAATTTGATTTTGTCCGGCTTAACTTCATTCTGGTGAAACTGCAGGAAGGCACAGGACATGTCATTACGCACTTGCGGGCTCCATGAAGGTATTAAGAAACGACGGGAAAAGTTAGAGCCACCCGTCCTTCAAGCATCGTGGTGGTGACGCATTAAACGATAAAGAAGGTTTCAAAAGCACTACCTTCGCATGTTATCTCCTCTGTTCCACACCGGAATAGGTTTCCAGGATAGATTATAGATAAATTATCTCTCTCAGCACGATTTCGTATTTCATGACATCATTATCGCGCATTAACACTGGTATTTTGAAGATCGTGAAGTTTTTCTATGACGCACATTCACAACAAACAGCATACACTGAGTTCTTAGCATCCTACACGAAAGCTCAACGTAAAACATACTGCACGCGTCACAGAGCCCCTTTTCACTGCTTCGCATGCGACAGCTTGGCAGTGTCGCCCGGAAAGAGAACTTTGAGTGCCCGTCCTCTTCGAAGGCCGACTTGGTTTACAGGGGCGATTTGCGTCGCCTACGTCATCGCAGGTGTCGCAAATATGTTGGTGGCAGTTGAAGGCGATCTGTGCTCCGCCCAAGTGCTCTGGTAGGACGATGAATAAAGAATATATACTCCCCCCCTTCCTCTCCCATAAACCAGAAAACGGGTTTTGCGAATAAGTTACTCGTTCAGGAAGAAGTATGCCAGTTAGCAGAAGAAAATAACAAGTTGCAAGTTGCAGTTGCAAGTTGGAAATAACAAGTTGCAACTTTCGAAAGTCGCTCGTTCAGTTTTGTGCGTTATATGGAAGAAAGCATATGTATCATTTGTATTTTCTGTGAATTAATGTATCACAGAATTTTATTACTTTTGAAACTAGCAGTTTTAAAATAATGTGATTTGAACTTGGCAAAAAGTCTTGTCGTAATGTTCACATTTTATGTTCAAAATATTTCCAAAGTAATTTTCGTTCTTGTAGGCAATGAAAGTCGCTGTGTATAAGGCAATATGCATCGTAGCATCCTATTGACAGAATCTTTGCTGACCAATTAAAAAATGGGGATTTGGCAAACCAAATGCTTTCCAAGTGAACACTATTATTTGGACTGATTTCTCCATCTGAAAGTCACGACTGTTAGAAGAGTTATTGCGCTTTACTGACTTTTCAAGGATGTTCAGAGAAGAGTTCAGATAGAGATGAAGGACAAATGCGGATTAAAACGGTACAATGAAATCTGCCAACGGGAACATAATATTAGGCATTGCAATTTAGAATATTTGACGCCCCATCATCCAAGTCGGAGCAAGCCTGCAATAAAGTGAAACGCGCCATGAAATAGAGAAAACGGAACCGTCGTTGTGGCTTATCAGGAACCCCACAGGTCTGGGGCGTCGATGAATAACAGGAACCTTTTTTACCTCCTGAAAAAGCATGGAAATGCGGTGTCGCAGAGTTACTTATGCTTGGAAAACTAACCTTCAATTGAAACTTGGGCTCATCATGAAAGATATTCAAGACGCGCAGAAATAGAACCCTTGTTTTACATTTCCTTTTCCAAAGCTTCACTACGGCGGCGACGGTGCAACGGTTAGCGTACCGGACTGTTGTACCCAAGATGGCGGGTTTAAACCCGATCGAAGCCGTGGATTTTTAAGGGCGAAAAAATCCTTCGTACGCCTTCCTTCGGAGGGGAAGTAAAGCCGGCTGTCCCATGTTAGTAGATTTACTTGCATGTAAAAGATCCTCAAGCCTAAATGACGCCTCTGAGCTAAATTCAAAAATCGCCTGTTTCTCGCCCAAGAATTACCTCCTTCCTCTGCTAGTTGGTGAAAGGAGCGTAGCGAAATTTGCGTGGTCAGACGGAAGAGCGGGCCTGATGGCCCGAGTCTCGCCACGTAAAATAAGGCATTAATTCAATTCAAAGTTTACTAGATTAATACTTGACTATGCGGACATGACTGATGCATGCAGAGACACAGGACTATGCTGATTGTATATTGTCATATTGTAAGATCAAAAGAGTCAAAACAAAGTGAAGTATGTACATGAATATCAACATTACGATGAGGTTTTGAGTTTCATCAGTTTCACTGAGAAACTGAGACGTCGCGAGACACTGACGAAGTACATTCCATGCCCCAGGGCCTGCTCGAACTGACAAAAGTTCCTCGAGGTTTTGAGTGCGTAGTTAGTTAAATCTTGGGATAAAACATATCACAACTCACTTTACACAAGTGATATACTGTCTACCCATTAAGCGTTTTCACAATTTTAAATGATGACTTTTTGTCTTTAATGACGTCCATTATTAGAACGATTTCAATATAACCAAAGACTTAACTGCAGAGACAAGTTTCTTGAAATTCGCTTCATTTTTTAAATAAAAGACTCTTGTACTCTTAATTCAAACTGCAATTGCTAGTAACAAGAATTATAAAAACATCAATTCCATAAAAATATCAACAAGGAGTGTTAGCAAGTGAGGATATTCCCCTTGTATTCGTAATCTAATGACAGTAATCTAATGACAAAAAAAAGGGCGGCTGCTGCGGCGGCGGCGTCCTCGTCGTCGAAGTCGGCGACCACTGTGTGCTGAAAGTGGTAATCGCCATACGCCTCACCATCCCGTCAGCGTCCTGTTCCAACCCCACACCTCCCAGCCCGCAGTACGCTGGCCCGAAATGAACCGAACGACGTGCACACGGAAAACAAACGCAATAAAGTCCTTCTTACCTAAAATCCTATTTCTCCATTTCGAAGGTAAATGAATGTTTTAGGAGAAGGAGAGCCAATTTTTTTTATCAGAGTAATTCGCAGGTCTTCAGACGGCCAACAGGCAAGTCATCCGCTTATTCCTTAATGACACCACATACAACAAAGAGTATACTGAAAATAGGGAAGAAAACGTTCGCAATACGCTTACACTGTGTGCTACATTGCAATAATAATAATAATAATAAAATAATAATAATAATAATAATAATAATAATAATAATAATAATAATAATAATAATAATAATAATAATAATTTAGAGATATTTCACCTTGTTAATGAAGTACAAAAGAAAAAAGCCGATCCGGTGGCAGTGGTGCCGTAGCGATCTCGGACCGAAGGATCGCGGGTTCGAATCCCGCCTCGCGCATGGTTGTATTGTGTTCGTCCTTTCACTCTCTATTATCATAATCATATCGTGTCATCCTCACGGTTATCATACCGTTACACGCAATAGTGGTCACCTATATGACCTATAAGTTAATGCGACCTTAAATAATTTTTTAAAAAATCTGAGAAAGACCAAGAATAGGGGCCATGTTAATTTTGTTTTTCATTTATAGTGCTGCGCGCGCTTTTGGTTCCGTACGTAGTCACTGTACGCTCCGTTCTGCCTCGCGCCTCATGAGCGCGCGGGTGGGATGGAAGGGGGGGGGGGGTCGACCGCAGAGGGGGGCCGCGCGGGCAGGAAACAGGGGCAACGATCGGGGTCACGCGGGTTGGCGGCGGCGGCGGCGGCGGCGGCGGCGGCGGCGGCGGCGGCGGAAACCGAAGCCCTGCCTCGCTGCACCGCCCCCCCCCCCTGCGAGTGTCATCCTGCGTGCAGCGATGGGGCTAGCCGGCCCCTCAGCGCGCCTCGCGGAAGGTGCCGCAGTTGGCCGAACCGGAGTGGACCATGAATGTCAGCCTTTGCCCGGAACTTGGCGAGGAGAATCGGTAGGTACGTGACAATTCCCAAGAAACACACTGGCTAGGTGGGTAAGATAAGCAATTAATTTGAATTATCGTGAAACTTCTCATCGTGAGCACACAATAAAAACTAGCGTCCATTGACTGATATTTAGATTTAGATCCAGATTTATTTAGGAAAATAACCAATAAAAACTGTAAGTGACGTATGGGGGAGAAGATCATTTCGATCTCCAGTGAAAATACAAAAAAAAGCATAATAAAGGTGGAACGATCCATGCAATCAAGCCAAAAATACGGAAAGTTTAGGTTTTTTTGGTAATATTGCACTTATAAACACACGTAAAAGAGGGAAGGACAATGAACAAAATTTGATGTACTCGATTGTCCAAGCTTATGTTAATTTTCAGCATTTAGATGCTAATACAAATCTTAATGAGCTCAGCAACCAATAATCTTTCATTATCATACTCTTCTCTTTTATAAAAGCAGATCGTGCATTTTATTTTTATGCGAACTTCCAACGTTAAGATAATTTCACGGTTAAAGTGTTTTATTTTAGTACTGGAATACATGATTCAGTATTCTAACTTACCTAAAAACATCTGTCTTCAGCGTAATCGAATTCGGACTGACTGTTGTACTAGCAAAAGTATTCATGAAAAATACTATAATTCATGCTTGCAAAAATTATGTAATGATTTCCATCATACTCCTGATGTTCTAGTGTCTACCCTTGCAAAACGACATGTAAGCAATTTAGAATTTAGTAATATGAGCGGACAAGATTTATAAAGTTGCCTCTACTCCCTGCGCAGCGATTACTCTTAATACGAGACCCGTTTCCCAAACTCATCGATAACGCCCATCAATCCTTTTAACGTTGCTTTCTAAAAGTGTCGGAACATCCGTCAGTCAGCAGACAATCGAGGTCAGGTATTCGTGATCTTGCTAATACGTGCTCGACTTCGCACTGACAGACTTGATGATCATCAGTTTGTGAATTTCTTGAATTAAAACGTATTATTCAAGTTTCCTTTCATTGAATTAACTTATCGTATTGAAGTGTTCTTTGTCTTCATGCCACAGAGAAGTCGTTTAAAGAACTTGTTTGCATTATTTCATTGCACATTGTTAGAATCTTCGTAAGTTTGTGAGAGCTTAGTTATGTCATTAGTTCAGGTAGATACGTTTTGATTTTGTAACATAATGCCAGAACGTAGATCCTTCGACAATTCCATTCACACGTAATAATCAAGATTGATCTGCTCATATATCCAATTCTCATAGTTCTTTCGAAGTATTTCCAATAAAATATTTCTCTTTTAGAGCAACATATCAGACAATAATACAGGAGTTGACTTAAGCTTCAAAATATATTGTTAATTTTCTTCTCCATTAATGTGTGTTGGGTTCCAAATAATTGTATCACTGGAGATCACAAGGTTTCTCGATGTGAAGATTTGCGTCGGTAATTTCAAAATGAACATACACTAAATGACAACAGCAACCTCAAATCAATAACTTAATTAGTTATTTGGACTCAACACGAATTTATCGTGTACCTAACCACATTCTAAAATATTCGCTTTCCATGTTTTTTTACTTACAACAGTTCTGGTATTCTGTTCCACTAGCTTTCGAACTCCACTTACCTGAAACAAAAATACAGATACATAAGACATTGAACTGGAGATGTATTGAGCACGATGTACATTTACGCGTGTGAAAGCAAAGTAAAAGGAGAGTAAAAGCTTTGTGAAGCACGGCGAAATAGTAACAAAGGCATAATGCAATTTTCAACGAATGAACCAGTACCCAAATACCGATTCTGGGGTCACCACCGGAAGACATAACCCTGCACCATTTTGAACAATATTCATTTGAAGTGAGTGAGCTTGAAATTGCCAGGTAAATTAATGATTGTGATTTTGAGATAGCTACGCTATCGACAATGTTTGGAACTCATTACAAGCATTAGATCCTTCATTATTATTTTGTTATATTTTAAAGTATTACATTAATACAATTTTTATTTGCATGTAGAAGCGGAAATATTCATAATGCCACAAACTCTAAAAGATTGGTATCGAAGTCAGCTAAATAGAAGTTGTGCAAGTCACATCTCAGGGTACACCTACAAGTTTTTCAATGGTCCTTGAACCAAT
Source organism: Gryllus longicercus (assembly GCA_038098605.1). Taxonomy (NCBI): domain Eukaryota; kingdom Metazoa; phylum Arthropoda; class Insecta; order Orthoptera; family Gryllidae; genus Gryllus; species Gryllus longicercus. Next base: position 844,068 of record JAZDUA010000564.1, on the reverse strand, counting down.
TGTGAGATTGAATTCATAGAGGCAAAACAGAACAAAGGAATGACCACCTTGTCTGGATTGCAGGGTTCATGGATTTTAGTAATGCGTTACCTAAAGTTGATCTCTATATTAAACTATTTAAAAATATTAAAGAGTGCCACTGAGAACCAATCACGAAATAGGATATTGCGTTGTACCCTTGCTTTGTGCGCGCTGCATAAGCTTTCGCAGACAATCTAAAGCGAATACCAAATTTCAGACCTATTTTTTGAATTTTTCAGTCTGATACCTAAACAGTCTGGATATTGGATAATGGTAGTAAATTTTGATTTTGGGCGACTTAAACGCGTGGCAAACGCGCTGAGCTGGTACTGCGCTCTATCCCGTTCGTTTTTCATTTGGAGTTGGAGGCTACAAGTGTATAGTACGTCAGTGGAAAAATCAGAGCAGCTATTGAGTGTCACGAGGAAACCGCTGTCAGCGTTATCACGTGCTTCTCAAACGTCAAGAAAAAGAAGTTTTATACAACTATAAATTTATGACAATTTTTGACAATTAATTTCTTTTTTGGGAAAAAATTAAAGCCGAATCAAAAGAAAAGCATCGTTTTGGCAAACGTTCAGAGCACTGCTTCATATTCCTAGACGAAAAAATATGAGTTTACATGACAATCAAAAATTCCATTACAGATTCTTTCATTGCGCCAATTATAACATATGTCATCGAGATCAATATTAACGTATGCCCTCGTCTGTTACAAAAGTACAGAGGACAATGCTGAAGTAATGCCACAGGCACTTTGAGAAGAAAAAAAATATCTTCATATAATACTAAGAAATAAAATCAGTTATGAGGAAATCAGAGGCAAAACGAATATACAAGACACAGGGTCCACGAACGTAAATGGCGATGGGAAGGCCATGCTCCACGCCAAGTTCGAACCGCATGGTCAAACTGTGGTGCGCTTAGATCCGAGGAATGGTTGTCGAAGGCAAGGACGACGACATACGATGGTCAGATGTGTTTAGGAAGAAAGTGGGTTTAACGTGGACTCGAATGGCGATAGGCAGTTAGGATGTTTTTTAAAGAAAGTTATGCTTAATCCTGTTTATATAACAATTAAAAAACTCTTAAATTTTTAAACAAATACATTCTAAAAGTAAACAGTAAAACCAAAATGTAACTGTTGTGCAAGTTTTGGCTAGTTTGTTAAAAGAAATTATGGTTTACCAAATCACTTTCCTACTTCAGGAGGATACCTCAGCCCGAAAGTGGCCTGATACGCTTTAATAAACAAATAAATACGTACATGTTTTTTTTAGGGTTTTATCCAGCTGACAGTCATTTATCCTATACGTCCTGACGGGACTTTTATTCGATCATACACAATCCACCAACTTACAGGCTCCTCTGTTCTTGGAGTCTGCAGAACGCGAGTCCCTCCGCGACAGCACATAATTCAGAGCGTCAAACAACCCTGCCAAAGGCGGGACTCTAACCCGCGACCCTTCGGCCGAAGCGCTGAGTCAGTTCACGCTCATAGCTACTTCGGCCGTGCAGGTCGGCTTCATTAAATGTTACTCTACACTACACGAACAAAAACACAAGCAAAACTTTCCCAACTTTACGCACTAATTAACAAAAAATCCTCCCTTAAAATAGAGACCGGAATGATAATTTACAAGTCAATAATTCGACCAACTATGACTTATGCATGCCCAATATGGGGTAATGCAGCAAAAACTAATATAAACCTGTTGCAAACTATACAAAATAAAGCGCTAAGAACTATAATTAAAGCGCCATGGTTTATTTCGAACAAGCAAATCCACCACGAACTGCAAATTCCGACAGTAAAAGAACACATTACTAAATTGTCCGAAGACTATTTCACATCACTCCCCTCATCTCCCAGCACCTCCACTTTCAACCTTGGACGCACAGCAGAACCGAACTTACGAATCAACTCACGCTTCCCTAAAGACAGATTCAGACCACCATAAAATAGCAGAAAATGGGCCTCAAATAATATAACCTTCATCGAATAATCTTATCAACGATCATTCTCTGTACTCTCAATCTACTGCCGTAATAATTTAAATTGTTAATAATAATAATAATAACCAAAAACATTTAACGCATCCGTCTAGGGCATCCACAGTTAGGAAATAAACCAAAAGTTATATATGATTGTATTCACAACCCTGAAAAACATGTATGTTGAACAGGTAGACAATAAATTTAAAAAAAAATGTTACTCATTGTAAATAATCCTCCCCAAGCACACCCCAAACGCCAAGAGACGAGGCCAGACCTCCGATCGCCTCTTTCTGGCTAAGAGCTAGCGATGCGACATCGATTACAAAAAAATGATGATAGCAAACATCAATATTCAAAATTAAAACATCGATGTTAAAAATACATCGACTAAGAACCATCTATGTTTTTCAACATCGATGATTTTAGACAGGATTAGTAACCTCTAACATTAAAACAGTGTGCATTAACATTTAATTTGACAGTGTTCGAGTTCACCGAATAAGTGTTCGAGAAGAAGGGGCAGACTTCGCACACAACGTTTGTTATTCATATTTAAATGTGCGAAATGAATATGAAGAAAGAGGAAATACAAGGGCATGGAGGTCATCTGGGGCGAGAGAGTTTGGTCAATGAAGGTAGTGCAACCATCGTTCCTTCGGTTCCAACACATGGATAACAGTGTTACTATTTGTTATTATTTCATATTTTAATTTTAACAGAATTGTGATCATGGGAAATTTTTAATTCAGAAACCAAACATCGGAAGAGAAAAAAACATCGAGCGCAAAACATGGATGTTGAAAAACATAGGCGTCAATACATCGTTGTTTTGAAAAGACCGACGACATTTTAAAAATCGATGTTTTGAAAAGTCCGTCATTTAAAAAATGGATGTTTTCAAAAGACCATTTAAAAAAAACGATGTTTTCAAAAGACCGACATTTAAAAAAATCGATGTTTTCAAAAGACCGACATTTTTAAAAAAAATGATGTTTTGAAAACACCGACATTTATAAAAATCGATGTTTGAAAACATCGGTGCAAATACATCAATTTTAAAACATCGACTTTTCACAAAAACATTGATGTTTTGAAAAACATCGTCTCCTCCCCACTGGCCGGTCGAAGCCCTAGCGCGGCGAGAGCCGTGACGCATCTCCCGGCGATCAACGGCCGCCGCCGCCGGCGGCAGCCGTGGGAATCTGGCCGAGTCGTCGCAGCCCGCGGTTCGCGCCCGCTCTGGGGCAGCCCCCAGCCCCTCGCCCCCGCCCCCGCCCCTGCCCGCGGGGGGCAACGAACAGGCGCCCCCCCGTTCCGGGCGAGCTGTCACCGCTCCGCCCAAGGCGCTTTCTCAGGCGGCGGCTGGCGCCCTCTGCCGCGGAATTGGCAGCGACGGCGCATCGCTGAGATCGGCGGCGACAGAAAATCGAATGCCGGCGATGGATAACTGAAACGTGTGAATGAATGTAAGGGCCATGAGACGGAACGGTCGGTATTGACGATTGAAGTGGTCCAAAGGGTGATTATACGAGACATCCCCCGCACACCCGGAATAAAATTGACACGGCTCTACAATTTTTTTTAAGTAATGCCAATAATTGTTTTAAGTAAATGCCTTCACCGATCTGGATATAGCTCTCTACTTTTGACCTGAGAAATAAAGCAATTGGAGTCCAGTGTATAATGTTTTCCGGTTGGGCGACCGGGGACAGTGGACGCGACTAGAGCTAATGGAGTTTCTGATTTGTGACGTTGCAAGGATTTCATTTTAATGGGGTGAGTTATAATATCTTAATTCTTTCCGGCACACTCAACTCTCTCTCTTAACGTGTGTGGGGCATTTTCCATTTCCTTGGAATAGCGGAAAACCATATACGTCACTCATCGTTATGCATTTGTAGCAAAGAAAAGAAGTTAAACAACGTACATGAAAACGAACTGACGAGAGACATTCATCATTTGCATCGTGAGATGCTACTATGAACCCAACTCCAATGGCTCTCAATGAATATAGGAATATTCCGCAAGTTATGGTGTCCGAAACACACTGCGAGTCATTTAACTCAACGGTACCAAAACATTCTCATAGGAATCTATCGTAAATTCGAACGTGACAGAAGAAACAAATGAGAATTATAGAATGAGGCGAACGCCCATGAGAACTAGTCTACCGAAACAGTAGCCCTCGGCTGAGGTTCCGAACAAATCTACTGTAAATTAGCATTACTATCGATATTTCTGCTTCATGTAACAGTAATATTACTTGTAAGGTACCTATTCACACTATCTTGTAATTAATCGTATACAATAACTTATTTCAATTATACCTAAATATTTTACAATTTATTAATCAATATCTATTTTGCAACACATTTTTGTTGAATTGTGTTACACAATTTGTAGCCAGATTCTTTCAAGATTACGTCAGTTGGGTGTGTGCTTAAAAACATGTGCAACACTGCCAATGTCAGTGTCGACTGCACTCCGATTTAATTAGAGTGACTTCTGACGAACGATCAACTACGTCGCGGGTATCCAATCGACAGCTTCGTTACATCTCGATTTTTGGTACAGAAGATGCCGATTGGATAACCAAGCCCCAGCTGATGAAACGTCAGAAGTCACTCTACATAAATCGGAGAACAATGAAGAAGGAAAGAATCGAGTATGTGACGTAAGAGCCACAAGCGTATTATAAGCATAAGTTTCTTGGGCCCTGGAATACCTTCCCCCCACTGCTTCACTAACAGTAGTTGAATTTCACATAAATAATAGCAACGAGATTTGTTGACAAAAAATGATGACCCGAAATGTTCGCTCCAGTGTATCAGAAACTATTTTGCTTCGACGAAAGATCCACACATTTGATATAATAGTTCTGTAGTCGAAATAACAAGCCGTCCCACTCCTCTCGCATCTAGCGAAACGAGGGCTCAAGAACACATGCGTGGATATTTATCCGCGCACGTTTTCTTGAGCTCTCGCTTCGCTAGTTGCGAGAGGAGTGGGGGGTAATGATTATTTTGACGAAAGAAATTTTGCATCAAATTGGTCGTTTGTTTTTCGATTAAAAATATTTTCTATTACACGGGAGCGAACATTTCTGGTTATCAGATTTTTGTCTACAACGCTCGCTGCTATCATTTATTCTTCATTCAACAAATGTGGGCAAAGGAGTGGGGGGTAGGTGTATTCATGAGCTCAAGAAAACACGCGTGGATAACACGTAAGCTGATGGCAACGACGCGGCGACGGGCAGCGCCCCACGCGGCGGCGGCGGCGTGCGCGCTCCGACGGGTGGCGCCGGGCCGGGCCGCGGCCGCCGCGCGCACCTGGAACCGCGGCGCCGGCGCGCGCCGCGGCGGGGGCGGGGGCCGGGGCTTCTTCTAGGAAGCTGCACGGAGCGTCTGGAGCCGACAGCGTAGCCGGAACTGCCGGCCGGCCGCTCCGGAAAGGAGGACACTGGAACGCACCCCCCCCACCCGCCCGCGCCGCCGCGTCAGCGCGGCGCGGCGGCGGCGGCGGCGGCGGCGGCATGAAGGGGCCGCGTGGTTACATCACACGTGACCTTGCGTTGCGCGCAAGGTGTCCGCGGCGCAACGCCCGCCGACGCCGACGCGACGACAAGACGGCGCCATTTAAACACGCGCGCTCGTTTTGTTGCTTCTGAAAGGTTGTTATTATGTGAATTTGTCCTCGGGTTTCCGTAGTGATGGATTGCGTGAGCTATCTGAGTCACCTCGTTGGTCAGTACTGTAATGCCGGAAGTCGTCGTGCAGACTGAAGGAAATCGTGGAGTACATGTTTTCTATGAGATCGTTTCTAAAAACACACTGCTAAGCACTGAATTCTTTTACTCCAATAGTTAAAATAAACAAAGAAAAAGTCAATGTCAGCGGCCTCGTAACTGTACAAACGACATAACGCCCAATAAAGAGTGATATGTTCTCTTTTTCGCAGGCAATTAGTTTCAGCTTTCTTTGTAATTATACGTTACGACAAAGTAAAAAACAACTACGTTGTTATATTATACGGTTATTTATGTTGTACGTGCCACTGTCACTGCATGATTACTCTGTCTACATATTCTGCGTACTCCAGACACATGAACGTATACATATAATTGTGCTTCAACTTAAATCTACAGGTAGATTTTTTAATTTTGGAAATTCCTTTTTCCCTGCAAGACGTCGATGTCCGAATTCCTACAAATCATAGTTTAAATACCACCCTGCGTTCAGGCAACTGGCCCCATTTTACACAGTGTGTGAGCGGAAAAGTAAGCGTACTACAGGTACGGAATCTGCTGTGACTATAATCTCGGGCGCCCTTAACATGCAAATTTCTTACTTTGGGGGTCATTTTAAAAATTCATGCACCTGCACATTGCTCTTTCCTTCGGTGTATTAAATCTGGTAAAGGTAGCCGTAATATAGACAAGAGAGTCATTTTCTCCTATCGTAATCGGTTTCTTTGTCGGATCATAAAATCGGTGCCTGACGGCGATCCTAGTTACTACGATCGAGAGTTATCGTCGGTACAGCCGAGTTGCTCCGTCTGTGACGGAATCGCAGGCTTCCGTTTTTGCCTGCCCCCCCCCCGCCTCCGTTCACCGGCTGCATCGGTTCCTTGTAGCCCAACCCGCAGCCTACATCTCCGACAACGCCGGGCATTGCGGATGTGCCCGTTTCACGCAAGTGAAATCTCCCGGCCGGCCGGCCGCCGCAGCGGGAACGGCGGCCTCAGTGTTGCGGCGTCGACGACCGCGGAGGCTTCGGTGACGGAGGAAGCGGTGGAGGCGGACAGTGAAGGCAATTGAACTTGCAATTTGGCTCACGCCTTTTGGCTTTTGGCTGCAACAATTTTGAAGCACAGACTTCATTCAATCCAATCCGTTCCAAGGCTTCCACGCCTTGCTGAAGAGAACCGAATAGTTCGAAAACGTCTAGCAAAACTGGGTCTTTCATTTTTCCCATTTTGCAGTGACCGCCCATTTGGGATCAAAGTTTATCCCAAGACCTTGGCAACCCTACCAAAACTCAAAATTTCTGAGTGGTATTTGGGACCCTTTGGTCAAGGTGTTTTAAACAAGATACCCTTTGGCAATCACTAGCAAACATATTCTTTGGCTTACGCCTACGTCATCTTTTGCTGTACTGTTCCGTCTTCAATTCGTCTCATCAGCTTGGGAGGTGTTGAGATCAGCAACATGGCTGACCGTATACCCAAGGACAGTAGTGGGGAGATTCTGGAAACTTTTAGGATCAAGGCAAATGAACACCCTGCCAGTGAGTATTTTAAATAACGAATTAAATAAAAGATGTCCGGTATCAAACATAAATTATGCGAAAGAACTTTTCGGTCGCGAAGCGATCGTCCTCAGAGTTAAAAATAAAATTACAGAAATGCATGAAATATAAAAATGAAGTACAAATTATACAAATTAAATTACAAAAAAGGTTATGTACAAAATGCTGATATTATATGCCAGATGCGTAAGAAAACTGGGTCGCACGTCGGGGCGGAAAAAAAAATTCTGCGTATTTTTTGAGGGTGTCTTGCTTAAGAACAGAGTGTTGGTCGGCAGCGTGTGTGGGTGTTCGAAGTAATTGCGCCCCACGCAACTGGGAAACACTCACACAAAATACCAAATTACACCAGTAAGTGTTGATTGTTTAGTAAAATATAAGCTAACTGTAACTTAAATAAAATAACTTCTAGGTCATTAGCGACCACTATTGCTTGAAACGGCATGATAACTGTGAGGATGACACGGTATGATGACGACAGGGGGTGAAAGGTCGAACGCAATACAACCATGCCCGAGAAGGTACTCGAACCCGCGATCCTTCGGTCCGAGATCGCTACGGCACTACTGCTTTAGCGATCTCGGCCACCGGATCGGCAGTAAGTGTTTATTGTTTTGTAAAATATAAGCTTATACACAACTGAACTGTTACATTAAAATATCCATTACTTGTTGCTAACTCCAATCCAACAACGTTTTATAAGGTCGCATCAACTTGTAGGTCATTAGCGACCACTATTGCTTGTAACGTTACGGTAACTGAGAGTATGACACGATATGATGATGACAGGGGGGTGAAAGGTCGAACACAATACAACCATGGGCGAGGCAGGACTCGAACCCGCGATCTTTCGGTCCGAGATCGCTGCGGTACTACTACCTAAGCGATCTCAGCAACAATGGGTTTTGTTTCTTGGGCTTTATGAATGATTAATTCACAATATTTACTCTCTCGTCATCGACATGAAATAAGTCGAGTAAAACAGAAGAGAAAACAAATTTTCATCCAAAGCCCGACTTTACCCCAAGGATCCGAGATGAAAGTTAAATAATTTCCCGTACACCTGACAGCACGTGATTAACCTTATATTCTCAAACCGTTTAAATTTCCGCGCCTCCCAGCCTTCATTCCGACCACCGAGTACCTAATATTACTTGCGCAATTTTTTTGAATTTGCTTCCCCTTGTCAGGTACAATAAACAAGGCAAATGCTCGCAGTGAGTACTGATGACAACATTCCAAACGCATCGTCACTGGCGCGAAATATAAACTATTTTCTGCTGAACTTCTGTCAGTGATATTATCCCAAAAAATCTAAAGAAATGACCGAAGCAGGTGAAGATTCATCATAGGAGATACCTCGAATTTTTGAGAAAGGTGGAACGCAATTTTTTGAGAAAGTTGCGAAGGCATGACTGATTCTCCAGAGATTGGCATTGCTTCATAAAATCTAGTACTAGCAAATGCTGATATGCCCCATTGTTTTGCTTCTGGGCGTAAATGTAGCTTCACTATGCGCACGTTTTGTTGAATTCTTCTTTCGCTTGTAATAGTAAGAGTAGAGGTAAGGGCGAGTTGCTATTTTGTTAGCAATGCAGAAACATCATACTTGCAATTCTTGTACCGATGCAAATAAGTTTTCTATAACTCAAGAACGAAAATGACCATTTTCAAATATTGCTAATTTTGTGATTTTTAAATTTTTTTAAAAAGTTTTTTAAAATTTATTTTTATTTATTTATGTTAAACTTTTCCTCATCTTTCAACTATTTAGAGTTATAATGACGGGAAGGGATTCTGGAACTCAAGAAAACGTGCGCAGATAATCTTTTCCCTCCTACGTCACATATATTTTTTGACTGAATACATCTAGTGGCTGATTGCGTAACTAACACCCCCACTCTACCCGCATTGCGCGCGGCGATGGTGTAACGGTTAGCGTTTCGGACTGTTGCACCCAAGTTGGCGGGTTCAAACCCGATCGAAGCCGTGGATTTTTAAGGGCGAAAAAACGTACGCCTTCCTTCGGAGGGGAAGTAAAGCCGGCTGTCCCATGTTAGTAGATTTACTTGCATGTAAAAGATCCTCAAGCCTAAATGACGCCTCAGAGCTAAATTCAAATCGCCTGTTTCTCGCCCACGAAATACCTCCTTTCCCTGCTAATTGGTGAAAGGAGCGTAGCGAAATTTGCGTGGTCAGACGGAAGAGCAGCCCTCATGGCCTGAGTCTCGCCACGTAAAATAATGCATTAGTTCAATTCAATTTATTTCTTCAATCCATCGTCAAAGAAAAGCTGCGCGAGTAACCCTATTGTCCGATTCTCTTAAGGATGGGATGATTTGACAGCTAGTGCTGGCAACATAACTGACGATTCTGTGGTCGTTGTGTCCTTGAACTTATTAGACTCTCCGTCCTCCATTCGTTCGTTTGCAGTTGGCTAACTTGTAAATAGTTACGACGCTCCCTGGCTGTGATGTCCTCGTCCGACGAAAATATAGTGCGTCACGAGAAATAATTGAAATTAGGAAGTGCAGAGCTTTGTGCTCTTCTGTAAAAATTCTTTCTTTTTATAAAAATTACATTGAATTTAGTTTTTCTGTGATAAGTATTATGTTTGTTTTAAAACCGAGTCTTGAATGTGAGATGCGTACTCGTGACGGTGCACGTGTTTACTTCTCTGAAGTACAGGTTATGTTCACTTGTTTCGCGAACTGTCACTTTATCCCATTCTTAGGAAAATCGTTCTATACGCACCGCGAGAGCCGCCGCCGGGCGCGAAAGCAGCGCGACCGGTGGCGGCTGTGGTGACGCATTCCAGAGGCGGGCGCCGGCCGGCCCACCTGCGCGGCGCCGTAACCCTGTTACGTGGAGCCTCTTCGCTTATTGCGTCCGACCGCGCCTCCTGTTCTCCCGCGACCGGCCTGCCGCCGCCGTAACGCGCCGCGCCGCGCCGTGGGCGGGGGCGGGGGACGGTCGCGGGAAGAAAGCACCAGGAAGATGGAGTTGAACAACCGCTGAAACGAACGACGCGGCTGGCGTCGTGCCACGCAGCGACTGCTATTTTGAAGATGTTCTGCACTGCAATTGTACTTGTCGCTTTCTTGTGTTTGTTTTCGGCCTATTCTCAAACTTACATTGGGGAGAAAAAATCTTTCCCGCTTGTAATCAGCGTTTTCCCAAATTTCTCCCACTGAATAATAATAATAATAATAATAATAATAATAATAATAATAATAATAATAATAATAATAATAATAATAATAATAATAAGTCGGCCCCGTGGCGCAAACGGTTGCGGCAGCCGTCGTCTACGCCGAGGAGGCTGCAGGTTCGAGTCCTGCGCAGACATGCTCGTATTTGTGAATGTCCCTTCACTCCTCGTCTTCATCATCATCCTATCATCTCATAATTCACGTAACGCCAGTGCGTACTGAGGGATGCAGCTAAAAAGCAGATCCTGGAAAAATTACACACTTTGATTGTGTAGCGTGGTCAGTAATGGCCTATACGCTGCTAATAATAATAATAGTAGAGGCCAATCCGGATAACCGAGATCGCTAAGACAGTAGTGCCATGGTCGTGTGGTCCTATTTGGCCAACCCCCTTAAATAATATATATATATATATATATATATATATATATATATATATATATATATTTAAACTTGACTTACCGGGTAAAACGGCTGAAAAGCTGATCCCCATGGTTACACATGTCAATAGTAAACCGTGGTCAGAAATGGTCAATTAGCAAATAATAATATTAATAATAATAGTTGATAATTAACCACGGTTTCGTAGGTGATTTTTTAAATGTGTATGCTTTTAACGCTGTTGGAAGAATACCAGAAGCAAACATTTGTTTTCCTAATTGTAACAGAGAGGTTTGCCGAAAGAAGTTATGCTACTTTGCGATAAAACAACTCGATGGTATTTCGGGTGGGAGAAGAATCTGATTTTCCGAGTTAGATTCTTCCTTCCAGCCAATCCTATTTCAAACCTTTCTAATAATTGTTTTCGCTACCTTCAAGTTATAACATTCTTCCGGGTAACGTATAATCAATTCCAAAATATTTTATTTATTATAACTTCTTAAAGCTTAGCTCCACGGTTTTCAAATAAACTTTGACGAATCCAACTGCAATTAGTTGCAATAAGAAACATTTGAGATTCTCTTTCCATTTCCTAAAGAAGCATCCTTTGCGACGAGCATCTACATTAGGCCGCGTCACCCTATTTTTGAGCGCTAATTTTTTTATGGGGATTAAAAATAACAATAAGCAATTCTAAGACGTTTATATGTGAAATAAATAAGCATTTAATAGATTAAATGTTCAATCTACGACAGAATTTATGATTCTTAAAATTCTTTTAAGAGTATTTTAATTATTCTTTTATGGCACCTCTGTCTTTAAAAAAATTGCCGTTGTATATTCAAGTCTATGGTTATAAAATTATATTTCGCTCTAAATGAGCTTTTAAATGCCGTGTTTACTCTTAAGAACTTTTATTTTGCCTTCATTGCGGGTAATTTCTCCGCAAACGAGAACGCTGAAGGTGAAATTTTCCCGTCATGTCATACTTACTTGACCCTACTCCCGGGTCTGACTCTGCACACTTTGCCAGAAAATTACTCATTTCCTGTATACATTGGCTGCGCTATAGTGCACATAGTTTGCTAACGAGGAACGTGTCTTCACGTAAAACGAAGGATATCAACTCCTCAGAGAATGCGAATTATTTGCAGAGGGTATTAAGATTGGATTTTTGTTTGTTTGCTGATGGTCTTTTCAAAAGTACGACGGCATTTCTTTCCTATGCGCCGAGAAACAATTGAAATTTATTGGATACAGTTTGCAAGATATTGGGGAGAATGCAATTGTCAAAGGAATATTATTATGGATTTTGCTGCGAGAATTCTAGAAAACTAGAAAAATTATTAGAAATTTCAGTAAGTTCTAATGATGCAAAATCTGACCTAGGTTGTCGTAGTTATGGGTGAAATTTCACCATGTCGATAAACGGAATAGTTTCAGATCGATACGACGCGTGAGCACAAGTCTATTATTTTATAACATATTTTCACCATGAAACGCACCAATAGCATATCTCGTGCAGAACGGAATGTCCAATTGTAATGATATTAAATATAGTGGAAGAATTAAATTACAGGTAATTATTGCCCGCATATGGTCAGCTTTAGAAATCTACGTTTAGAAGCTTCATGACAGCATGCTGGACTTTGCGAAGAGAGCTGGGCTGAGATATTATTGGAATGGGAGCCGGTAAGATAATTAGGAGGGTAATGGGACAGATGACAAGGTAGAGCGCCTTCTAGGATGATGGACTGGTAGAACGAAGGTAAATAAGTAGGGACCGCGGAACGTCGGGAAGCTTGTGATCCAGGATGGAAGCTCGCGGTTGTGATTGATTTTAATGAGCCGTCGGTTTCACAAGCAAGTCTCGCGACGCAAAGGGCGACTCCAAACCACGTGACGAGACAGCAGGTCAAGCACCATCAGTTCGAAACGCAGCGTCAACCGCTGCACACCGGTCGACTGGTCGAGGGGCCTCTTCAGGTTTTCGGCGGAGGCCACCAGAATGGAAAGCGGTCGGACAGGGGCGGACATCTCGTGATTTTACGGCGACGTGAGCAAGAAGGGGCCTTCCAAACGAGGAGTTCGCGGACCGGGAGGTTGCTTTTTTCGGCAGGTGGCAGGCGGAGAAGAGGGGAAAGAGAGGCACATGTAGTCCGAAAGAAGTGGCAAAAGAGAGGGAGCTGAGGGGGTGGGCAGGTGAGAGGTAGGACGCTGGGCAAGTTAGCAAGCAAGGGGAAGATGGCTGGGCAGGTTGCCGGAAAGAGGACCAGAGGCTAGGTAGGTTGGCAAGCAAGAGGAAGAGAGCTGGGCAGATAAGACGGCAGGGAGATAACATCAAATCATGAGAAGGGGGTTGATGGGGAAGGCGAAAGAATTGAACAGGCTGGCAAGAAAAAAGTAGGGGGCTTGGCCAATGGCGGGTGGGCAGGTAGGGAGCTTGGTGGGCGAACAGGCAAAAGGCAAGGAGTTTGGTGGGTGAACAGGCAAAAGGAAGGGAGCTTGGTGGGTGAACAAGCAAAAGGAAGGGAGCTTGGTGGGTGAACAGGCAAAAGGAAGGGAGCTTGGTGGGTGAACAGGCAAAAGGAAGGGAGCTTGGTGGGGTGAACAGGCAAAAGGAAGGGAGCTTGGTGGGTGAACAGGCAAAAGGAAGGGAGCTTGGTGGGTGAACAAGCAAAAGGAAGGGAGCTTGGTGGGTGAACAGGCAAAAGGAAGGGAGCTTGGTGGGTGAACAGGCAAAAGGAAGGGAGCTTGGTGGATGAACAGGCAAAAGGAAGGGAGCTTGGTGGGTGAACAGGCAAAAGGAAGGGAGCTTGGTGGGTGAACAGGGAAAGGTAGGGAGCTTGGTGGGTGAACAGGCAAAAGGAAGGGAGCTTGGTGGGTGAACAGGCAAAAGGAAGGGAGCTTGGTGGGTGAACAGGCAAAGGTAGGGAGCTTGGTGGGTGAACAGGCAAAAGGAAGGGAGCTTGGTGGGTGAACAGGCAAAAGGAAGGGAGCTTGGTGGGTGAACAGGCAAAGGTAGGGAGCTTGGTGGATGAACAGGCAAAAGGAAGGGAGCTTGGTGGGTGAACAGGCAAAAGGAAGGGAGCTTGGTGGGTGGGCAGGCAAAAGGAAGGGAGCTTGGTGGGTGGGCAGGCCACAGGTAGGGAGCTTGGTGGGTGGGCAGGCAAAAGGAAGGGAGCTTGGTGGGTGGGCAGGCAAAAGGAAGGGAGCTTGGTGGGTGAACAGGCAAAAGGAAGGGAGCTTGGTGAGTGGGCAGGCAAACGGTAGAGAGCTTGGTGAGTGGGCAGGCCACAGGTAGGGAGCTTGGTGGGTGGGCAGGCAAAAGGAAGGGAGCTTGGTGGGTGAACAGGCAAAAGGAAGGGAGCTTGGTGGGTGAACAGGCAAAAGGAAGGGAGCTTGGTGGGTGAACAGGCAAAAGGAAGGGAGCTTGGTGGGTGGGCAGGTCAAAGGTATGGCGCTTTGTGGGTGAGCAGGCAAAAGGTAGGGAGCTTGGTGGGTGGGCAGGCCAAAGGTAGGGAGACGGGTGAGCGGGCAGGCCAAAGGTAGGGAGACGGGTGAGCGGGCAGGCAAAAGCCACGGGGCGGGCGTGCGGCGCACCAGATGGAAGCGCGAGGGAGGTAGTGGAGACGGAGAGGGGAGAGCGGCAAAGAGTAAAGAGACCCTCCGCCGCAGTCGCCGCCGGCGCTGACCCACATCCCGCGCTTCTCTCGGTCAGTGAATGAGCCGCAGCCCCCGCCCCACTTCCGCCGCCCATTCAGCCGATCGGCGCCGCGCCGCGGCCACCGCCCCCGCCCCCGCCACCGTCGCCGCCGCGCGCTCCGCGATCGCGAGGCGAGCAGATATGGGTCGATATCCTACTTGCGGGCACACAATGGGGGGAGGAGACCCTATGCCCCTGAGTCTCCTTCACACAGACGAAGAATTACGAGCACTGTTTGCGTAAAACTATACAATCCTACCGTGCTACTTTCTTATGAGTTTGCCAATGCCACGGTAATAAACTGTACATACCAGCATTTTTAAATGGTTCGTTATTTTATTTTAAAATATATTTACGTGCCACATAGTAAATGTAGCACCAAAATACTCGTTACTTTCTAACCATGAAACTGAGCATTGTAAACATTCCGTACATAGTTATATGGTTTGCCTAGACGATCAGTTACGAAACATACTCTGAAAGTTCAGGAATGATAGCACATAATTTCTGATACATTTTAGAATGTGATGTATTGGATGTTTACGTTAAACATGAAGTATATGATATTTCAGAACAGGGACAAATGTTTAATTTCGTATTTTGTTTTTACAAAATATCAATGTAAAATACCTCAATTCTTACATACCCCACTGACATACATAGTACGAACTTACACAGGAATTTTAAGTTTCGGTGTAAATCTTTCAGCCCCCTCACCTTTCACCAATGAAATTTGGGAAGCGAATAATTGTTTACTTTATTTACCAAAGTTGAATTTTGCGGACTAATTGCCTTCAAGAGATGCAGTCTCTGGAACCATCCGCATTCAGAATTATTTAAATGTAAAAAAGTCGAGAGTAAAAATAATACTTTTTTTGTACATCTCAATGCAAAACAATGTTTTTCGAACTAGTTTGCTACAGTCGCCTCAGTAGCCAATCTGCTCTTCCCCAAAACCTTTGCTTTCAACCTCGATAATTATCTTAAATGTAAACAAGTATATTTTGCTGTAAATGGAAACAAAACCGTTCTTATTTTGTGGGGAAATAAAACTATTTCACTGTTCATAAATAAAAGTCCAATATACGTCAGTTGGTATACATCTTCTCAGAAAGAATTTCATTGAAACTAAGATTGCTACAAACATCTAGGCCACTTTTTGGTAATTAATACGTGGTGGGAAAACTCATACAAAGAAGTTGTATGTATTAATCGTGATTGGTTAGTATGCACCGATGCTGGGCAGATCACGTTCTGTATAATCAAAGATTCCGTGTACCTGTAGAACCATTAAGTTATTTAGAAATCAGGCGCAAGTGTCATTGAATGGAACTTCGTTATATGAAGTTTCCCACGACATGTTCATTGGCAAAATTATCATCGGCCTCTCTACATGTCTTAGAAGTTTATAACATTTATTCTGAGACATTATACATAAAGAAAGGAAGAAGACATATTTTTTTTCTGTTAGATAGCAATGAGAAAAAAGTTTACGACATTCTAGGGTAAATAGATACCATTCACACATGAAAATTACCAATCAATGGGCATATATATTCTGGGATGTTACTATGGCTCGCGATGTTTTCTTTTATATGGTAAATAATAATAATAATTACTATTATTATTATTACTATTATTATTATTACTATTATTATTATTACTATTATTATTATTACTATTATTATTATTACTATTATTATTATTACTAGTATTATTATTATTTATTATACAAATTTATCTGAACGTGAACAGAAAGCAAGTGACTGACGAGATCTAGTTCTTCGCTTTCAATGTTGGTACTAGTCGCGGGAGCAGTGCAAATTGTAAAACGTGTCGCGACGTGGTCTGAATGGAGTTGAGTTGGAGAGGAGTCTGCAGAACCACCCGCGCCGGCGCGCCGTCCACTTCGCCGAGTGCGTTCGTGGAGGGGGCGCGGCCAAGCGCTTTCCTTCTCACCGCAAAAACTTGCTTGCAAATTGAAACTATTTCGCAAAAATGTCTGTTTGTTGGTACGCATTTTAAAGCTTAAACTGCGGTGCTCTCTTTCCGAAAAAATATCTAATATACATACTGCTGTTCTCGCGCGCGCGCGCAAGGGCTGCAGAGCTAGTGATAGCAAATTTTATCCAAACATCGATATTTCAATACATCACCAAAATGTTTTCGATGTACATGAAAACATATGACAAAAAACATCGATACAACAGGTGATATTTTCCCATCCCATTGCCATTTTAATTATTCTATTTAAATGAGTTATATTTTATTGTTTGGTCACGTATAAATAAAATGTTTTATCGGATATAAAGAAGGAATCTTTATTTCTGACCTTTAAATATGCCTATGAAACAACATAGATATTTTGTTAAGATGACAAAAAAAAGGGAGGCATCCTTGACAAAGACCCAAAATAACCTTAAAGAAATATCTCCGCCAGGGCATCGTCAACAGTGATAGATGTCAGTTCCTGTTGGTTTTGAGCAATTCACAATAAAAAATTCTTCAATTGTTTTTTACATCATGAGAGTTTAAAAAGAACATCGGTGTTTCTGAAAAAAAAATCGTTACGAATAAAACATTGAACACAAAACATTGATGTTAATATATAGAAATTTCTGGTCGAAAATATCAATATTTTAATATATCGATATTTCATTCTATCCCTGTGCCCCGATACATCGACGTAAAAATATCAAAATTTCTGGTCAAAACTATCGATATTTTAAAAACATCGATTTTTTGCCATCCCTTTGCCCGATACATCGATGTAAAATATATCGATATTTTAAAAGCATCTATGTTTTTTGCCATCCCTTAGCCTCGATACATCGATGTTAATATATCGATATTTTAAAAGCATCTATGTTTTTTGCCATCCCTTAGCCTCGATACATCGATGTTAATATATCGATATTTTAAAAGCATCTATGTTTTTGCCATCCCTTAGCCTCGATACATCGATGTTAATATATCGATATTTTAAAAGCATCTATGTTTTTTCCCTTTCCTTTGCCTCGATACATCGTTGTTTATATATCGATGTTTTTTGCCGTCCCTGTGCGGAGCCGCTAGCGTCCACTTGGCCGAGTGCGTTCGCGGAGGGAGCGCGGCCAAGCACTTTCCCTCTCGCCGCTGAATGCTAAGCGAGCGGGAGGAGGCGGCGGAGGCGAGTATTGCACGAATGTCAATAACACCAACGATGCTCCAGAACGTTACGGAATGTGGCTTGGAAACAGAAATCATTTTCACCGCGACGGGAAAAGTTTGAAATGACGCGACACGCACGACTTAACAGCGGCAATGTAATTCGAGGATATTTTCTCTTTTGTTCGGAGAGAGGCGAGAACTTTTCGAAAGATACTACACAACAACTGTTTCACTTACAGAAGTTTTAATAATCACCTAGAAAATATTTGCGAGGACTATAAAACATTATTGACTACGTGATTAAATTTTCAATATAGACAATAAATGATCTGAAATATACCTCATTCCATCAATTATACCGATTTAGCAAATAACCAGAGTACCACTTTCAGAAGTTCAAGAGAAAATAGGTTTAACCAGTTCTATAAAGAAATGAAACGAGCTTTGGGACTACAAACTCGTGATGGCATCTGATTTTCTTCGCCCAACTATGCCTACAACAATATATCACCCACCTCTTGAGGAGCAGCGCCTTGGTATACTACAGTTATCAAAATTGATACAAATGTAATTCAGTTTTCCGATTCCCAAATCTTTCCTTAAACTCAAGTTTTCGCATATCACAATTTTTTTAGATATTCTAAAAGACAATTAATAGCATGAAAATGTCATGCGTGCGTATTATGCACGTTTCAAAACTATTATGCCAGAACGGCACATTTATAAAATTACATTCAACGAGAAATTCAAACTTAGAGAACTCAAATGCCACAAGTGCTCATCCCAACGTGCGATTTTCGAGAGTGGGACGAATCAGTTTGTTTAGCGTCGAGCGAGAAATCCCAATTCACCTCTCCGTTTGTCCCTTTCGCTTTTGACAAGCTCCGCCGTGGCGAGCGTACAACCGTCCGCTTGAACAAGGAAGGGGCGAGAAATGTCAGAAAGAGCGTATTTGTCTTTCCAGTGACTCCGTCGCAACTCGCGGCCCGTTATGTACCTTTTTTTATGTCTCGCGAACTGCGTCTCTTCCTACTCGCCCGTCGCGCAATCTCAGCCACCCAGGCGGACCCGCTCCGTTGCAGCCGTGCGTTACAGTAAACGGAAGGCAGCACAGCGAACCTCTGCCACTACACTCCACGCGCGCGGCGATGGTGTAACGGTTAGCGTTTCAGACTGTTGTACCCAAGTTGGCGGATTCAAACCCGATCGAAGCCGTGGATTTTTAAGCGCCAAAAAAATCGTACGCCTTCCTTCGGAGGGGAAGTGAAGCCGGCTGTCCCATGTTAGTAGATTTACTTGCATGTAAAAGATCCTCAAGCCTAAATGACGCCCCTAAGCTAAATTTAAATCGCCTATTTCTCGCCCAAGAAATACCTGCTTTCTCTGCTAGTTGGTGAAAGGAGCGTAGCGAAATTTGCGTGGTCAGACCGAAGAGCAGGCCTTATGGCCTGAGTATCGCCACGTAAAATAAGGCATCAATTCAATTCAATACACTCAGTACTCAGACTGCAACGGACGGGATGCAGCGAGAACACGAAGGGACGAATTAGTTAAGGATACGTCTCTCTGATTAATACCAGCTCGTAGATTAAAAAAATTGTAAATTGACAAAATTTTGACAGAATTTTGAGACATGGGACAGGGATTATAAAAAACAAACAATAGTTTGAATATATCACAAAACATTACTTTTTACGATATGCGAAAGGCGGAGGTATCTCCACAAGTGACTGGCAATTTAAGCAGTTATCTCGTCATTTTACTATGAAATACTGCAAAAAAAACAACTAGTTTTGATACTAAAATGCAGGCTATCAACTTCTCTACCCATACCCGTCAATTACTGCCAGCTACCAATTTCCTTCTAATTCGCTGCGCCGTGAATTGCCACCGTTGCAGTCACGTGTCTCTTCGCTTCATTTCAACCCGTCATAGTCGTCCTTGTCCTTTTCGCTGACCCAAATTACCGTCGCCGTTCGAGATGTGATTTATGCCATAAAGGACACTCATCGTTTACTTTTCATCTCCTTCTCGGCGCCAATTGTTCACGTTCCTCTCTTCCTCTGCTCCTTCGTCGTGTCCGTATTAAGCACTCACTTTCCGCTTCTTTGCCCGCTCCTGGCGCAACCACGTTCACACTTATCCTTGGCGCCATCTGAGTTCATCTGGAGGCCCAACAGCGGCGTCCGGTCCTCTCTCCCCCGAGAAGCGGCGCCGCCAGGGTGTCTCGCCTCGTCGGCGCGTCAAAGGCGGCGGAGCGCGAACATCGCCTTCTCCGCGCTCTCCCTCCTTGGCGGGGGCGGAGGCGGTGGCGGTGGCGGTGGCGGTGGCGGTGGCGGAGGCGGAGGCGGAGGCGGAGGCGGAGGCGGAGGCGGAGGCGGAGGCAGAGGCGGAGGCGGAGGCGGAGGCGGAGGCGGAGGCGGAGGCAGAGGCGGAGGCGGTTGCGGACAGGGAGGCGGAGGCGGTTGCGGACAGGGAGGCGGAGGCGGTTGCGGACGGGGAGGTGGAGGCGGAGGCGGTGGCGGCGGTGACGGTGGTGGTGGCGGGGTCAGCGATGGCGGCGGCGGCGGCGGCGGTGGAGGCGGCGGCGGCGGTGGAGGCGGCGGCGGCGGCGGAGGCGGCGGCGGCGGTGGAGGCGGCGGCGGCGGAGGCGGCGGCGGAGGCGGCGGCGGAGGCGGCGGCGGAGGCGGCGGCGGCGGAGGCGGAGGCGGCGGCGGAGGCGGCGGAGGAGGCGGCGGCGGAGGCGGCGGCGGAGGCGGCGGCGGAGGCGGCGGCGGAGGCGGCGGCGGAGGCGGCGGCGGCGGAGGCGGAGGCGGCGGCGGAGGCGGCGGAGGAGGCGGCGGCGGAGGCGGCGGCGGAGGCGGCGGCGGAGGCGGCGGCGGAGGCGGAGGCGGCGGCGGAGGCGGCGGCGGAGGCGGCGGCGGAGGCGGCGGCGGAGGCGGCGGCGGAGGCGGCGGTGGAGGCGGTGGCGGAGGCGGCGGCGGAGGCGGCAGCGGAGGCGGCGGCGGAGGAGGCGGCGGAGGCGGCGAAGGAGGCGGCGGCGGAGGCGGCGGTGGAGGCGGCGGTGGAGGCGGCGGCGGAGGCGGCGGAGGAGGAGGCGGCGGAGGAGGCGGCGGCGGAGGCGGCGGCGGAGGCGGCGGCGGAGGCGGCGGCGGAGGCGGCGGCGGAGGCGGCGGTGGAGGCGGCGGTGGAGGCGGCGGTGGAGGCGGCAGCGTCACGCGAAGAGATCCAACCATTTGCCAATTTGTTATCCTGACAATCATCCGTCTCGAAGATGACACATCTCTCACCTGCTATCAATCAATATTATGAATCCATTAATAAGTCGACGATGCTCTTACTCATATCTAATATTAACTGACACATTCATTTTATCCCGTGCAAATTGTAATATATTATTTTTGGGAAGTAGAAATCATAAAAACGCGTTCAGTTATGCTTTGGCTATACGACGAGTAGTCAGGAACTATGTATTCTTTCTCCCCAAACACGATGAAACTGTTCTTTTTTTTGACACAAAAATAAATAACCCTACTTCTCCATTACTTATTCTGCATTGCAAAAATGACTATCTACCAGGCCATTATTTACACTTACATTTACAAGTTTAGATAGTATAGTATATTCTTGCGTAGAAAAACATTGAGTTTGGAGTGATAGTTGCTTTTTTTTTTAGAATTTGCGCGGGTAAGAAACACATTGAATATGGAGTGATTTTTTAAGGATTTGCGCAAGTAAGGAAAACATTGAATATGGAGTGATAGTTCTTTTAAGGATATGCGCGGGTAAGAAAAACATCGATAAGGATTGATATATTTTTTAAGGTTTTCTCAGGCAAGAGAAAACATTGAATCTGGAGTCATGGATTTTTTAAGGATTTAAGTGGGTAACAAGAACATTGAAAATGGAGTGATAGTTGTTTTTAAAAGGTTTTTGCGCGGGTATGGCAGGAACGGCGATGGCATCTGCTCCAGTGGTGGGCGGGGGTGGGGGAGGTGAGTGCGGCCGGTGGCGGAGGCGTCCGCAGCTGCGGCCGCGCGCGTCGCCCGCGGCGTACGGCGTGGCGGGCGGTCCGCCTCCCCCCGGCCTCCGACGATAAATTACACTGTCCGCCTTCCCCGCCACACACGATCTCTCCCCTCGTTTTCTAACATGTAGCGCACCTCTCAGCTCGCATTAAGCCATTTTTCCTCTCCTCGTCAACGAGAATAGCGGGGAAGTCACGCTACGGCTTTAAGTAAAGAGCGATTCCCGCCAGAAATCCCACTTTTGCGGTCAATGTTGTCTTCTTTTTATGAGGCATCTTTGCAGACACTGCTCTCTAATATGCACTTTCAACTAGCCGTTATACTTACGTTTTTTGGACGGTACATTTGACTTTCATCGTTCAGCCTTCACAGGTGAACCAATTTCAAGTGAACAACAAATAATCAACCTATCAGAATAGCGGTAGATACTTTGAAAGCCAATTTTCCCAACACTTCAGATTGATGGGAAAATTATAGGATTTTAAAAACAACTTTTTTGTTCAAATACGACTGAATGCAATTTGCAACACAAGTTGTCGAGAGTGAATTTTATCTCATTGAATAGCATTTTTCAGTATTTTTTCACGGAGCTGTTGAAATATTTATATTGGAAATATTTCTATTTTTGTATTTATGTAAATATGTGCTTTATTAAAAGATATCTTTAAACACACATAAATCATACGATTCATTCGATAACTTGAGGAATTAAAAGCGATCAACATACACTGCACCCCCACCTGATCTATTGCTACGATGTTCAATGACGCGAAACCCTGACGAAGTCTAATGAGGTGACTCTTTCACCACATAAAATATCCCGCGCACCTGCAGTCAATAAATCTTACCCGGGGAAGTCATAAAATGGGAATTACAAGGATATTAATGAAAATCCACACATCTCTCAATCCCAAACAAACACACACACACACACACACACACACACATTGGTAGATCATATAAAAGTTATGAACACGTCCTTCTGTTCTCGTCAGATTACAGCATCCAATCAGACCAGTCCCCTGCCGACGTGAGACTGCGACACCCGAGGCGGGGAACATTACGATGTGGGGCCCAACGAGTGGGCTGCAACGCAATTTGTAGCGATAACGTTCGAAACCCGCATTGACAGAACAAGACCGCTTTTTAGGGAGGGGCTGTTCCGAAACTTTTTCGTCGAGGCGGCTCAAAAGACCGGGCGGCGGCGGCAGTGGAGCGTGGAGCGGCGGAGCGATCACGAAGCGATTATACAACGGCCCCGCGGGCGGCGATAGCGGCGGCGGTGGCGGCGGTGGCGGCGGTGGCGGCGGTGGCGGCGGCGGCGGTGGCGGTGGCGGTGGCGGTGGCGGTGGCGGTGGCGGCGGCGGCGGCGGCGGCGGCGGTGGCGGCGGCGGTGGCGGTGGCGGTGGCGGTGGCGGTGGCGGCGGCGGCGGCGGCGGCGGTGGCGGTGGCGGTGGCGGCGGCGGCGGCGGCGGCGGCGGCGGTGGCGGTGGCGGTGGCGGCGGCGGCGGCGGCACCGACGATAGCGACAGTGGCGGTGGCGGTGGTGGTGGCGGTGGCGGTGGTGGTGGCGGTGGCGGTGGTGGTGGCGGTGGCGGCGGCGGTGGCGGTGGCGGTGGCGGCGGCGGCGGCGGCGGCGGCGGCGGCGGCGGTGGTGGCGGCGGCGGCGGCGGCGGCGGCGGCGGCGGCGGTGGCGGCGGCGGCGGCGGCGGTGGCGGCGGCGGCGGCGGCGGCGGCGGCGGCGGCGGTGGCGGTGGCGGCGGTGGCGGTGGCGGCGGCGGTGGCGGTGGCGGCGGCGGTGGCGGTGGCGGCGGCGGCGGCGGCGGCGGCGGTGGCGGTGGCGGCGGTGGCGGCGGTGGCGGTGGCGGCGGCGGCGGCGGTGGCGGTGGCGGGGCGGTGGCGGTGGCGGTGGCGGTGGCGGTGGCGGTGGTGGCGGGGGCGGGGGCGGTGGCGGCGGCGGTGGCGGTGGCGACGACGATAGCGACGGTGGCGGTGGCGGCGGTGGCGGTGGCGGTGGCGGTGGCGGTGGCGGTGGTGGCGGGGGCGGTGGCGGCGGCGACGACGACGATGATAGCGATAGCGACGGTGGCGGTGGCGGTGGCGGCGGTGGCGGCGGCGGCGGTGGCGGCGGCGGCGGCGGCGGCGGTGGTGGCGGGGGCGGTGGCGGCGGCGGTGGCGGTGGCGGTGGCGGGGGCGGGGGCGGGGGCGGTGGCGGGGGCGGTGACGGCGTCGCGGCGCTGTACGGTGCGCGAGCGGAGATACAAAAGGGCCGCGGGCAGCTTTCTAAGCAATCTGCGACAGCGCCCTGCAACAACTTATTTCTTTCCGCTCTGGAAGGATACGAAACATTTCTTACATCTGTTTGACAAGAACTGAAAATTAATTACTTTGTGTTGAGTGGTCATATTGATTTATCTTCTAGTCCCTAAAATGTTCAATCATGTATCTGTTAATTTTACGGAGTTAATATTTGAGGTTCACGAACCATAAAACTGATTTAATAACTTTAACAGACGCTTACTGTCAAAGCTGCATTTAAATTAATTATGGACATGATTTGTTCATGAACATGCTTTGTATCACGGGATTCAGTAAGCCATAACTCGTCCTTCCGTTGGTACCTGCCAACATTAACAGAAACTGTTAAATAAAGCAGCTTGTAGTATGTCTCTAAAGCATCAAGGAGGCAAGAAAATATCCTAAAAGATTACACCTCGCCACGAAGCTGTGGAAGAGTGTAACTACACAAACGCTGCAAACAATGATAAAAGAATGAAAGGAACAAGAAGATTGCGATTCGCATATTCCTATTTAAAAAAAGACTGAATGGCTACTGTGAAAGTAATTTCAAGTAGGAGCTGCTTATATCTTACGACCGTCTTAATCTAGATTTGATTTCCGAACAATTTGTACCTCACGTTTTTCTTTCTGTCAAAGAAGATCGAGCGTTAAAGGGCATTTTCTGATCATGATAGTGATAGTGGTAGCCGAGAAAGGAACAATAAATTACAGAGATAGTGAAATGATACCAAATTACTCGGGAATTACTTATTTGTAAGGCAATGATTCTTCCAGTTCAATTGCTTTTATTCATCAGGACAGCTCATAGATTTGGCAGCAAGGAGATAAACAATGCCAAAAGATTTATTATTACCTCATTGATAAAAGGAGTAGAAACAGTTGTTGTTTCTAACAGAACTGGGCACATAACAATTTTACAGACAAATTTAATGATTGCCACCGACTTAATGGGTCTCTAAGCCAATTGATCATAAAATATTAATGTTTCCGTGTTAATAGAGACGTTTAAAACAAGCCGTATCTTTGAAATAAGACATAATTGACAATAACAGTAAATGATGAGTAGTCACAACCGTTGAGTCTTGAGAATAAGAAATATTTTCGTTTCCTGACATAAGTCATCAAAACAAAGGATTGAATTTGTTACTACCAAATTGATTCAACAATTTTTTTTATATTCCATTCTATAAAATTATTGACTGCACGTAGTACACTTTCCACATCTAAACAGAAAAGGCGAACCCAAACATCACATTTCTTTGGAAATATTCAACTTTCCCTTCACATTTGAGCTTTCTTAGAAAAGTTACTGTTTGTAAAGGGTGCTCACCACAATTACCCAATAACATTACACCGCTTTTTCGCCCGCAACTACAGTGAACGCAAATGCGGAAGGTTGTGTGACATCACTATTAATTTGTCTTTAGAGCAGCGCGAATGAATTCAACAGATCCCGCGCAATCCGCTGTGTGTGATGGTTGAAACTGGTGACACTGTCGTCACCACCTTTTTTCCACTCACGTAATAATATAGTTTTTAAAAAAAGTTGCGTTTGTTCCATCGTGGACACCAACACAGTGAGTGATGTGTGCAAGAATCCTCACACTGCGAAACCGCTGTCACTAGCGACAGATATCAGCAATGCTTTGCGCCTGGAATGAGGCCGGCGGCAGAGAAAATACCACTCATCCACATTGGTACAGAACTTGAGGGTCGGTTGTTAATCGCACTCATCCAATTGGTACAGAACTTGAGGGTTGGTTGTTAATCCCACTCATCCACATTGGAACAGAACTTGAGGGTCGGTTTTTCATCCCACTCATCCACATTGGTACTGAACATGAGGGTCGGTTGTTAATCACACTCATCCACATTGGTACAGAACTTGGGGGCGGTTGCCTCATTGTGAAAACCCAAGGGAGAAATTTGAATTTTAACGTCTGCCCGAAGCAACTCTTTCGTCGCACACGGGTGTCAGTTCTATCATCCAGGTGAATCACTCAAATGCTTCACAAAAATTACATTTCAGCAGTTTACGTCATATCATCAACGGTAGTCGTGTGTACTCAAACATTCAGGGAACTTATTCCGAATTTGCGTTCAATGTTGATACTCACAATTCCACGTACACGCACGCCCACAACTATTCACCCTTCCCTCTGCAGCTCCTACGGCTAACTAATAAAAAGCATTAGAAAACGTCTCTCTCAGTCCATTTTGCTTAGGCTTCTGTGAAACATTCATCACATCTAAAATCGTCTTGTCTCCATCTTCACATTTCAAACATTAAAAGACAACTCCCATTCGAACGTTGAGGCTCACTCGGTCATTGTCAAGCTCGATTCGGAAGGGAGCTATCTGCGCGCATCTCCAGGGAGGCGAAGACAAAGCGCTGGCGCAAGAGGCGGCTCTCCTCTGCGTCTCTCCCTCCCCTCCCCCACGCCGCGCCGCGGCCGAAAAAAGCAGCAGCGGCCCTGGAGAGCGGCGCGAAAGCGAAAGGAGACGCACGCCCACGCACCAGCCGCCCTCCTGTCCGCCGCCCTCGCCCCCGCCCCCACCTCAGCCCTCTCCCCCGCCCCCATCTCAGCCCTCTCCCCCGCCCCCGCTCCGCCGCCGCCCCCCATCTCCGCCCGTTCCTCACGCTACCGTCCTCTTCGCGGCTCGCTTAAGCTATTGCGGACAAATATGTGTTGGTGAAATCGTGAGTTAACTGAAAATCGCTCATCGCCCCCGCCCCCGCCCCCGCCACCGTCTCCGCTCCCGTCCCCGCTGCCGCCCCCGCCCTCGCTCCCACCCCCGCCCGCTCCTCACGCTGGTGTCCTCTACGCGATTCGCTTAAGCTATTGCGAACAAACATGTGCTGGGAAATTCGTGAGTTAACTAAAAATAGCTCATAAACTTTTCGGAAAACGATGTACGACGTTATCGAATATGTTTTTTATAATAAATCGTGAACATATCATTTTTAATTCGAGTTCTGCAGTTCTTCGCTTCAAGATAATCACTTGCTCTAAATATACAAAATTATACAAAAAAGAAGAAATCTATCGCGAAAAATTCTTGACTGCGAACATTATGTTTATTAACTTAACCTTTTCAATGAACTTGGGGTTATTTTTACTCCGTTTTGTGTAATTAATAATATCGAAAACTCGCTCTTTTCAATTTTTAGGAACTTGTTTTTATTTTTTTAATTTTCCACCAAAAAAAATATTTAATCAATGGGGATAATACCATTTTAATTTTTATCAAGGTTAAAGAAAACGTTAGCATCCTGATGGCTAGTTCATTTTACTTTATTCGAACTTTTAATGACTCTGTTAGAAAGACGATTTAGAGACATTTTGCCACTCCATGAATAATACACAATAATCCAATTTGTTCCTATAGGTTTCCATAACACACACACACACACACACACACACACACAATTAAAACACTTGTACTTTTCTTCGGATCCGAACCAGCAACCCTCAAACTTCCCAACCATTGCCCATTCCCAGCACCCTTTGCTGCCCGCCTGCGCTGTAGAGATCGGCAAAGTAGTTTGTACTCTTATGATTTATGTCGCCTCCTCTGGCGCCGGATTGGCTCAGTGCGCCTCCGGCTCCACCTGGCGGCGAGCGGCTTTTACAGTTAACGCTCAGCGCGTGGAGCCGCAGGCGGCGTGGCGATCGCTCCCAAGGCCGCCGAGATTCAAACAAGCCAGTAACCGGCGCGGCGGGCGGCGTCCGGCAGAGTCCGTCCTCGCATCCGCCCCCACCCATGCCTCGGCCCCCGCCCACGCCTCGGCCCCCGCCCATGCCTCGCCCCCCGCCCCCGCCTCGGCCCCCGCCCCCGCGTCAGCCACCGCGTCAGCCCCCGCATCCCGCCCCCGCCTCCACCACCGCCCCGCCCTTGCCTCCTTCCCCGCCACCGCCCCCGCCTACGCCCCCACCTCAGCCCCCGCCCCCGCCTCCACCTCCGCCCCCGCCTCCACCTCCGCCACCCCTGCCTCCACCTCCGCTCCCCCTCGCCTCCGCCCCGCCTCCGCGCCTGCAGCGCATCCCGCCCCGCTCCGCGATGCTCATCGCGCGGGAAGTTATGACTGCGCGCGGCGGCTGCGAGATACAGCGCGGCGCTCTTGCCGGATGCGTCTTGCGTCTAATGGCCTCCAACGGGCACCACCCTCATTATCCGCTGTAAAAGGCAATTGGCTCGCAGCGGCGAGCCGTGAGAAGCGCTCCGCAGGGAGGTTGGACTTCGTTCTCGAGTGGGTCAATACAGAGAAACAAAGAAGGCTGTAAGATTTGGATCACGTCATTGCACCGTCTAGGGATAACTAAAATACAGAATCAAGTGATGTAATATTCAAATACTATTCAAATACTATTCAATACATTATCAACATTATTGTGACTTCTACCAAGATTTGACAAATGGTATGTAGCTGTACAATTACTCACTTTGTTAAAATAAAGAAACTGTATTCTATTAGGAGCTATTCGAAAAATGCGTTCTTAAAATCCTTCACCGTCACTTTCTTTCAATTCAAAAAAAGTAAATTAATTTAAAATGCAATGAAATCACACATATTTTTAGAATGTTAGTTGACTTTTCAAATTTCAAATATAATTAATGATTTTATATATAAGTCTGGGACATAAGCTTACTAATTTTAACATTCATTTCCGTTTTGAAGTAAATAATGTAATAATTACCACACAAATTGCGTGAGAACTTTCATTTTTTTATTATCTCCTTCCTAGTCCACTTTCTTCATAGTTGTGGAAACCCCTCTCCTCCTAAAAGAACATTTTTAATAGCTACTAATTATTTTCATGTTTGTTCTGGTAGAATTGTTCTATTATTTACATTACCTAATACACAAGTAAGTTGATCGTCACACATCGGTTGTCTCCGATCAAATGTCACATTATCGAAGATTCCCGAAAAACAACAGAAAATAAACAAAAACAAATCAAATAAGACATACGATTTATGCATGCTAAACATTTAGAGATACTCCAAGCACTTTGCATACAGAAAAAACAAACCAAAAATAAATATCCAAAGTACTATTTATGCCATGTTTCAAACATCTCAACATAGCGATGTTATTGTATACCTTTGCATTTCAATTTGCCGTGCTCCCGCTCGGCAGAGTGCTTATGCAGAAAGCTTTTCAAAAAGGGAAAGGAAGACAAAATCGACGATAACGTTCTATTACCACACTCAGCATCGTTGCCATCCATGTAATTCGCTTGAAAGTGTATTTCATGCAGCTCAGCCGCGAGGTGGGTTTATAGCAGTAGCACATCTATAGAACCGGTTACAAGGCACACTGAAAACCATTTTCCTAAAGGGAAGGCACTATTATGCGTTGACTCTGCAGTACAGCTGTTTACAATTTCGTATTAATGGAAACCAAAAACACAAAACACCCTACATGAAACAAATAAAACTCAGATATCAACTTTGATGAGTATTCAGAACTGAGAAGTTAATTTTGAGTTGTATCTACGCCATCTTCTGAATAATGGTCCTTAATATACGAACAATCAAATTTATCTCACCCACCCTATGTGTCTCTGTATCCCTTTTACCAATTTAATCACTCACGTGCAACAAAACGCGTTATTGTGATAATTCGTAAAATAATATCTCAAACAAAGCGGGATAAGCATTTCCAATATAGAAGTTTTGACTTCGTCAGTTTTTAGTCCCTACCTAATTTCGTACGAATAAAAGTAGGAAACGTATTTACTTAGCAAAGATAGAATTACATGTTTTTTTAAAAAAAATATGCAGATACGGAAACAAACAAAACGGAAGCTCCTATCGCGAATACGGAAGAAAAACTTTCTCTGGATCTAGATGGTGAATCACTGTAGGTCATTGCAGATGACCATACCGGATGACGCGGCAGACATAGTGACGGTCTTCGTCATTTCGTGACTAACATTCACAGTGCACTTCTCATCGCACCGGTCTCCCTTCTTTATTATGCCTCAGTGAACGGGAACAATTTGAACGGAAAAGTTGTTGCCCGGCAAGTATTTATCTCAGAACAGTACTCTTTTCTTTTAGTTATCTTGCAGAAGTATCAAACTTCTCCGTTATTTGCCAGGACCCATTTAGAAACGCGGTGTCACCGACACGCGGTCATGACGGTTCCTACGAACAGCTATTTTCCTTTTGAATTTCCGGACAGTTACTACAGCAGTAGAAAGTTCTTGGGTCTAAGTTAAAACACATGTTGCGTGAAAGGGGGTAGCCGCGCGATAATGGATATCCGCGTAAAACGTTAGCTTAAAACGATAAGCCCACGAACTTCTCATTCTTCACAGCAAGAGTGAATATGACAGTCATTGCTTCATAAAAACTGATCTAGATGGGACAAAGTGGTTCCAATAGACGCGTGATTACCGAGGTGTTGCTGCATGACAAGGTTGACAATGTAGCTCTTGTCAATGTCACCTTCGTGCATGAAATTAGAGTTAATGAACTTTATTGTTAATCGACACTAGTATTTGACCTGCAAGAAATATGAACTTGTCATATAATTTTCTCTAGAATATCTCTAATATTACTTACACTTATGTAGTAATTCATAGGATTTGGTAATATCGAAATTATTCTTTCTTGTTCATAAAACTCTAAACGTGTCGGCCAAATAACAGTGCCTTATTGAAAAGGAACGTGAAAAACAACCCGGAAGACCGAAACTGAAACAACTACGTGAAAAGCTCACAACCGTTTTTTCTGTTGCTAATAAGAAAGCTTTTCGAACTTTTCGAGTATAAAAAAAAAAGTTCAACATTTCGGGCAGACAGACATAGAACCAATACAAGGAAAATGAAATTGGAGAAAAATATCAAACAAGCTCAGGTGAAATTCCACTCGTTCTCTTAGTTAATGAGTGAAATTTCAGCAGGAAACGAAATTGGAAAGTGACCCTTCTCAGATCCTAACAGCATTTTCACATCGTTCATCCAATTCTCTTCTCCAATTATCAAAACCACTTCAGAATATCTTTTTTAAATATCCCACCTATTAAAAAAATAACAACTGCGATGCTGAAGTCGTAGGCTTCCGCGGAGTCATGTGGGTGATCTGGGCTGTCCGGGTGACGCCGCGTCGAAGGCTGTGTTGCCGACGTTTCGACCATCCTGTCGTGGTCTTCCTCAGGGCTGGTATGCGCTGACCATCACGGCCCTGAGTAAGACCACGACAGGATGGTCGAAACGTCGGCAACACAGCCTTCGACGCGGCGTCACCCGGACAGCCCAGATCACCCACAACTGCGATGCTATTTCCACGTGTTAGTTGCATACATGTCTAATTCCTTACGTTTTGCCACTCTTGGCCGTAATGTGCAGGGTGAGCGTTCCGGCGTGTCCCAATGGGAAAAGGGCGTGCCCAGCCTTGAGGGTGGGCGGCGCATCGCACTTGGCTGCTCTCCACCTGCAGCTGCCGCGCTCACCGCCCGGAACGACTCCCGCACGCCGCTGCCACGGCGGCGCCCCCCCCCCCCCAGGCACGAGTGCACGCGACCCCACTACCAACACGGACTTTTAATCCTCATTAACAGTTCATTATGGCGGGCATTAGCTTTGGAAATTATTTTCGTTATATGCAAGTTTAATACACATGGGTAAAATTTCCAGAAAATCTCATTTTAATTCCTGTCATAATTAACCATCGACGGTAAAAAAGTTATGGGGTTAATTGAGGTAGATAGTAATTTTTTTTTGCACTTCTGAATATTTGCTAAACATTTTTTGACCTAATCGTTTTTCATTTCGTCAACATTTTTTCAATTGTCAACATTTCATGTTACTGAAACCTTTCTCTTGCAAATTTAATATACATGGTTAAAATTTCCAGCAATTCTCATTTTAATTCCTGTCATAATTAACCGTCAACAGTGCAAAGGTTATGGGGTTAATTGAGGTAGATAATAACACCTTTTCCACTTCTGGAAATCTGCTAAACATATTTGGCCTAATCGTTTTTCATGTCAAAATTTCATGTTAGTGAAACCTTTCTCTTGCAGATTGTCGAGAAATTTCAAACGAAACTACGAACTTTTACTCCCGACCTGTCAAGATAAATGTGGAAGAATTACTAAGAACTTTCTCATTCGCTGCA
This sequence comes from Gryllus longicercus, assembly GCA_038098605.1. NCBI lineage: Eukaryota > Metazoa > Arthropoda > Insecta > Orthoptera > Gryllidae > Gryllus > Gryllus longicercus. The sequence continues at coordinate 811,829 of JAZDUA010000564.1, read as the reverse complement.
ATCACAGTAACTTTGGGGCAAATGTAAACAAAGTGTATACAGCCAAAATATGCATATGATGAGGCTTTAATGACCCGCATAACAACTGTGTATAACTTTTGATGGATTCACTCAAAAACGACAATTTACAAGGTGTGTTTAAGGTTTGTAATTAACATTTAAAATAACTGTTTTCATTTATCCCAATTCAATCCACCCGAATATATTTTTACAAACTAGGGATTTTGTATGTATTAGCAAAAGGAGGTCATCGGCCAAACTACAATTCGGATAATGACATTAATTATTCATCAGTATTCAACTGTACAAATTCATTATTCATGCACTATGCAATCATTTTGGCACACGTAAGAGAAAATTAACATTGTAGCTGTTATTTTTAATTCAAAGCATTAATTTATATTTTAATACACACATCAAACTCATTCGATAAAAGCATCCATAACACTTCTTTAAAAATTAAATTTTTTTCACAAAATACTTCTGGTATTTGAATGCATTTCAAAGCCTAAACTGTGGTGCACTCTTTCCGGAAAAACAGAAGTACGACGATGCGCATTTACGGGACTTCCGACGCGTATCTCCTGGAGGATCTGGGTCAAACACGCATATTGCGGCTTGCCCTTGCGGCTGCGGGGACGTGAGCGAACCGGCTGGCCACCTGCGCCCGGCCGCCCTTTGGCCGCGCGGACGACTTGGACCGGCTCCGCGCGACCGCTGGGTGAGCCGGCGGAAAGTCAGCCGCCGCCCGTGGTGGTGGTATTGGAAGTGGCGGTATTGGAAGTGGCGGTATTGGAAGTGGTGGTATTGGAAGTGGTGGTATTGGAAGTGGTGGGTTATGGTGGGTTATGATGGGTAGTGGAGGGTAGTGGAGGGTAGTGGTGGGCGGCAGGCGGTGGGCGGTGGGCGGTGGGCGGTGGGCGGTGGGCGGCGACGGAGGCGGCAGTGGGAAAACGCGGTGCGCGACGAGTCGCCGGAGAAAAGACCTGTCGTCGGCTGACTGTCAGGTTTTCTCGCGTGTGTTTGTGCGGCTCACAAAAGTCACAGAGAGAGCCAGGATTCCACGGTCAACTTGCCATAAAGCATGTTTATGTTCCAAGACTAATACTACGAAGCTTCTGCAGTAAGCACGTAATACTTGTGAGATGTATCTTATTCGAAAGACCGAGAACTTCTGTTTATATTCCGTTAGATGACATGTAATCCGTTACATTGTTCTTTAAAACAAATGTCATGCACCCAACTACAACTGTAGTTTGAAATTAAGAACAGATAATGAATCAGAGCCGTACTTCTTCCTAAGTGTTGGAGGTAATTATAGTCGAAAGCACACATTGTCAAAATTGACACATCAGAGAACCTATATCTACCTTAAGAAACTGCCAACATTTCTACAGTAACTTAAATAAATCTCAATAAAAGTGTGTAATTCATAAAAAAAGTAATAAGTCAACAAAAATCATGAAATTAATAAACAAACAAAAAAGCAATACAGTTAGTTAACGTTTTTAATATTTGCAAAGATGGTTTATAAAAATGCCAAATAATATCATAACAGATTATAACTATGATCAAAAACAAAATAGCGAACGAAAGATAACCGCTTGAACATTCCAACTAGTCTTATTACATCGTTGCAAATGCAAATTAAATACGCCTAGGAATGAATTAACACGTCCGATAAAACCATGTCCACGAGAACTTTGTTCCCACACGACTTCACAGCTACGCTGAACGAGGAGCACCACGAAGCATCAACGGCGTCCAGCGAAAGGCGCGTCTTCCTCCTGCGGAGCGCAACTGTGCACCTGGCGGCGGAGAAATAAATCTCTGTGGGCGGGTGCAGTGGCGAACGCGGCGAGGTCGCGGACGCGGGCGGCGCGACCTCCGCCCCCGATGCCGCAACGCGCGGCCCAAGGGCGCCACGCCGACGCGCGGGGAAGAGCCGCTGCGTTTTTGCCGCCCCGCCTTGCCTTGCCTTGCCTTGCCCCGCCCCGCCCCGACACGCCACGCCACGCCCAGACACGCCACGCCACGCCCAGACACGCCACGCCACGCCCAGACACGCCACGCCACGCCCAGACACGCCACGCCACGCCCAGACACGCCACGCCACGCCCAGACACGCCACGCCACGCCCAGACACGCCACGCCACGCCCAGACACGCCACGCCACGCCCAGACACGCCACGCCACGCCCAGACACGCCACGCCACGCCCAGACACGCCACGCCACGCCCAGACACGCCACGCCACGCCCAGACACGCCACGCCACGCCCAGACACGCCACGCCACGCCACGCCCCGACACGCCACGCCCCGACACGCCACGCCCCGACACGCCACGCCCCGACACGCCACGCCCCGACACGCCACGCCCCGACACGCCACGCCCCGACACGCCACGCCCCGACACGCCACGCCCCGACACGCCACGCCCCGACACGCCACGCCCCGACACGCCACGCCCCGACACGCCACGCCCCGACACGCCACGCCCCGACACGCCACGCCCCGACACGCCACGCCCCGACACGCCACGCCCCGACACGCCACGCCCCGACACGCCACGCCCCGACACGCCACGCCCCGACACGACACGCCCCGACACGACACGCCCCGACACGACACGCCCCGACACGACACGCCCCGACACGACACGCCCCGACACGACACGCCCCGACACGACACGCTCCGACACGACACGCTCCGACACGCCACGCCCCGACACGACACGCCCCGACACGCCACGCCCCGACACGCCACGCCCCGACACGCCACGCCCCGACACGCCACGCCCCGACACGCCACGCCCCGACACGCCACGCCCCGACACGCCACGCCCCGACACGCCACGCCCCGACACGCCACGCCCCGACACGCCACGCCCCGACACGCCACGCCCCGACACGCCACGCCCCGACACGCCACGCCCCGACACGCCACGCCCCGACACGACACGCCCCGACACGACACGCCCCGACACGACACGCCCCGACACGACACGCCCCGACACGACACGCCCCGACACGACACGCCCCGACACGACACGCCCCGACACGACACGCCCCGACACGACACGCCCCGACACGACACGCCCCGACACGACACGCCCCGACACGACACGCCCCGACACGACACGCCCCGACACGACACGCAACGCTCCGACACGCCACGCCATGCCCCGACACGACACGCCCCGACACGACACGCCCCGACACGACACGCAACGCTCCGACACGCCACGCCATGCCCCGACACGACACGCCATGCCCCGACACGTCACGCCACGCCCCTTCCTTCTCGCCGGTGCGCAAAGCTCACGACAAGCGCCCGCGTGACACACAGGGCTTGAAGGTGGCTCCATACTTTCGCTTGATTCGTTGATTGATTGATTGTGTTTGGTCTGGTTGTTTGATTTGGTGGTCGTGATTGATGGGGTCAATGGTTCGAATTATTAGTCCCGTAAGCGCAGTACGTTTTAAAGCGAGATGTGGCGGCCATCTTTTTCCACGGAGAGCGAGATCCGGAGCCAACCTACACGCCCGCTTGCTCTCCCACTAGCGGTGCACCCCCTCCCCCAACCGGGACAAACTTAAGATCCCGACATGTGTGGTAAGTCCACAGACTCTGCTTTCACCGAGAAGCGAGCTAGTGCTCGTCCAAACCCGTCAGAGGCAGATCAGCGAATGTTTGCTTCCTTTGTTGTGCCCAAAAGACCGCCACGCGGCGGGTGAAACAAGCACCGAATGTTCGTCGCTCACCAAATAGCTTTCAACCCACCTCCACTAATCGCGAATCGGCGAGTGGTCGCTCGCTTCTCGTCGAATACCGAATGTGTGGATTCGCCTTGAGGATGAGCGAAGCGCGTCACAAACCCAACTATAGAAACATTATATTTTAGTGTCGCCTTAATGGGTGATCAAAAGAGAAATGGGCTCTGAGGGTGAAAATTGTGAAGTTCTAATGGAGATATTTCCACAACAAAAGAAAAAAATGATTTTGCCTTCCCCCACACTCTTAGGCTATAGGTAATATATACATATTACCTATGAACTTATATTTAAATATAAGCAACACATTTCCTTCAAATGATATTAAGCTCACAAGAATCAACTATTGTTAGTGATTTTGTTCTAAAAGTTTGTATGAAACCAATTTTATTTGTAGATAAAATAAATTCCATTTAAAATAATACAATTTTGACATTATTAGAAACGATCAACCCCAATAGTACGAGGGAGTACAAATCAGAGTTTTTATAATTTAGTAATTTTGTGGTAAATACACCATGGCATATTGGATTTCGAAGTTAACACACTCTAAATATGTAAATTAGCTTCGCAATATGTTTTATTAAATGAAAGGTTGAAAATAGGCTGCCTTTATGAATATTCGTTTACCAATTTTTTTAAAGGTTTCTTTATTTGGTTTTCCCACGATTTGCACAGAATTTGAAGTGAATTGTTTCACTTCTCGGCCATCCTGACGATTTGACACGGTAGTTACCGATGTTTGACAACAAATATATTTGATGGGCTCTGTTGTGTTTGCCTGACGATGGGGACAACCTACCCCCCGGAACATGTTGCAAATCCTGTGACACCCGAATTCTAAAGAAAAGTTTTGCAACACATTGTCTGTCTATAAATTGATTTGGGACTCCTCACCTTCAAAAGAATTGGTATAGAAATGTTTTATTAAAATAATCATATGAAAATATATTTTTTAAAAAATATACTAAAATGCATTAAAAACACGCACTTAAAGTTATTGTAGTATTCCTTGTTTTGTTCGTCGTGACTATCTTCGCAATGCTGCCGTCGCGAGAGGAGTGCGTGGCGAACGCGAATCCAGGGACGACTCGGAGCGAAGCGGTCAGCGGCGACTTTCCTTTCTCGGAACGAGGGTTCAAGGATCCCTAGGTAGCGGTGGTTCCGTGTGGGGATTGTATAGAACGATTTTCTTAAGAATGGAATAAAGTGACAGTTCGCGAAACAAGTGAACATAACGTGTACTTCAGAGAAGTATCCCTCCGCCGCGTCAGCTGTTTGGTTACGCCCCTTTGGAGTGTTTGTTTACGGTTCATGCGAGACATCACCAAAGAAATGTCCGAGTTTCGCTTAGTTATATGCACGTACGCGAGTCCGGGAAATATCGAAATTTATTTACATATGTGGGAAAATGTCTTAACGTGTTCTTACATTCAATCAAAGAAAACTGCCACGAATGTAAATACAAAGAAAATTGATTTTTCGGGGGACTTTCAAATACCTTTTCTGAACGTTTCACAGCAAATGGCTCATCCACTTTTGTAGCGAAGAGGGTGGTTTATAATTATAACACCCCTACTATCAAAACATGATACTATGCTCTTATAACTCAAATGTCAAGCACGATATCACGAAAAGCTCCCAAACACAGCTCGCCTGTCGCCACACAGATGCCGGAAACACGTGCACCGTCACGAGTACGCATCTCACATTCAGGACACGATTTTAAAACAAACATAATACTTATCACATAAAAACGAAATGCAATGTAATTTTTATACAAAAAAGAATTTTTACAGAAGAACACAAAGCTCTGCACTTCTTATTTCAATTATTTCTCATGACGCACTATATTTTCGCAGGACGAGAACATCACAACAGGAGCGTTACAAGTTAGCCAACTGCAAACAAACGAATGGAGGAAAGAGTCTAATAAGTTCAAGGACACAACGACGACAGAATCGTCAGTTGTGTTGCCAGCACTAGCTGTCAAATCATCCCATTCTAAAGAAAATCGCACAATATAATACGGCTTTCCACCTTGCAACTATGTTTATTCTTTGCATGTTTGCTCCATTTTAATCACCATTCACCAGCCCCCTCCAACCCCACCCTCCATCTCCACCTCCGTCAGCCTCTTTAGGTTAAGACGTAACGAAGAGCGCACGACCAAACGCACTTTTCCCCACATAAAACAGCATGTCCAGATCGCCGATAATGTACACATTCAGTGAAAGGAAGTTAATTGAAACGGTGCAATTTGTATCTGATCGTTCGTTGCAAATTATAGCGCTCAATAGAAACTTCTTGTTCGTGGATTCTACATAGGATTCTGCACCGATCAATACGGACATTTTTACCTTTGAAAATTTTAGGTTGCCATAACTGAACTTGTATGAGATTGATTCAGACCTTGACGACTTTAATGCATATTCTAGAATTTATATTACTGATTTTCAATGTGCGTAAAAATTGAAAGGAAACTGTAGCCTTCGCCCATGTGAGAATTGTCTGTATTTTCGTTAGATAATTTGAAGCTCCGGAAAAATCACAAAGAAATGAAACAGAATCAATTTTGATTGAAAAATGCAAGTTTTTGATTATGTTATTCCGTTATTTTCTCACGTCAGGTACTGACCGACTTCTCATTCATTGCTTACTACACAGGTGATGTCATGAGACAGCAAGGCACCAAGGAAGATGGCAACCACCATTAAATATTTGCTTCTCAACGGTTATGAAACAACACCTTTCTTTGAAATTTTTGGTATGTAAAGAACTAAATATAAACTGTAGAATGTTTTTGTAGTATTCGTAAAGACCTTTTTTGTTGAAATATTTCATTTATTGCAGAGTTACACAAAAGTATTTTATATGTTGTTTTTGAGGAGTGTGTGCTGCTTTTTGGAATTCCATTTTTCTGTGGTTAAATGCAGCAGGAGCGTTATTGTGTTAGGCCACTAGCCTACATTTATTTTTTCTGACCGCCAATGTTTTCGTGTTTTGTTTTTTTAATTCCTGTCCTCAAACAAACGCTTCTTCACGTATTTACTTTCTTCCATTCCATTTTACGTTTACTAATACGATCTGTACAGGCGTTGACTGTTCGAGAATTAATTACGTGAAGTGGCCAACAGCGCTCCCTCCAGTGAGTGGGGAGGAAGGGAGGGAGACGGAGGTAGCTGCGAGTTTAACTTATGAACCGAGCGCCGCCCTCTTCACACGCCTGCTCTAGTCCATGACGGCAGACACTGTCAGAGTGAGTAAACGGGCGGAGGTGCGAAATCGGCGATGACAGAGCCTATTAAAACCTCAGAGGTAAAGAAAGTGAATATGAGACTACACAGTATGCCGTAATACATTTTGACCATTCCACATTAGCTTGTCATGCATTTCTGTACAGGTATTGAAATAATTTACCCTATCTTAACACAATTTGTAGGTAAAACTATTACGATGATGAATAGTACTTAGAAAATTTCTTATCTGTGTAATTTATCATTACAATTATTGGTATCTCATAGGCTCAACTTCTAATGTAACTCCTAACAACGGTGACTATACTCAACAAAATGAAAATGGAAACAGTTTTATCAATCACAAATCTGAAGCCGATAATAAAAAAAACAGTAATGTTCACCTTTCCGGGTAGAAAGATTTTGTTATTTTACCCACAAATTAAATCAGCCTGTATATTTATAGTTTAATAACGGTAAGCCATTTTAATGTTAGGGCCCACATACCGCTCACTCTAATTGTTGAACGCCTTTGGAAGAGATCCCCAACCCTCCCTCATTGCGCGACCTCTGGAACGAAGAGGGCAACCTCCAAGGCCCTCGCCACACACCAATCTCTCGCTCAAATCTAGCACGCGTCGGCCAATCAGGGATCAGTTCTTACGGTTCTCCGCTTAATGATACGTTCCGTGTTGAACAACGCCTGTTAGTTAATACATATTATTACGACTTTCAACCGTCGGCATCTAAACGGCCCTTAATGGGCGCGACGTGGAAACAGATTCCCTTCGGCTGACGGCTCGTTTCCTCGGACTCTGCCAAGGTCCCCCCGGGGAGGGAGGGTGGCCGTGGAGGGGGGGGGCGTGTGAACGGCTCCAGACGCACGGCACCTCCTTGACAAAACAAAGCCACGCACGCACCGCACTTAGCGCCTTTCTTTTCCTGGAGCATAACGGGCGGCCCGCGTCCGGCCTCGGCTCCTTCCAGCATTCTTTCCCACAGTTTTTTTTTTTTTTTTGCTTTCACTTTCCATGAAGTTATTTCCAGGCAATCCTTGCCATCCTCCTAGTCTTCTTCATTCGATAGCTTCGTAATCACAGATTCTTTTCCAGTGCAATAAGTTTCGCATATTATTCTCCTGTTCTCCATACGTAAATGTTCCGCCCATTGTGGTCTTTTTAATTTCACACCTTTCTCCAGACGAAAGTCTGGTGAAACTCGTGGCCTACGTGTCACTGTCTGTCTGACTGTTTCTCTCATTAGAGACGGGACGAATACTTGTTGTTCAAATAGGTTGTATCAGTAAATCTAAAAACCGAGTATGAAACATTAATGGCATTTTCGATATAATACCCATTTTAACTCTTACACTAATTTTATAATATAACCTTAAAAATTAGGGAATGATTGTTTAATATCCCAAATCTTTATATAATTAACACTACATGTCTCAATTTATTTTTATACGTACACTTTATACATACATTTTACAGTTAATGAAGTTACGTGAAGACTTTGACTACCTAAAACCTTCAGCTTTTTGAATTCATGAAAAATGTTGTGGGAAACGCTAAGAGAAGAAAATTCTATAAAGTGATATTTTGCACAGGATCATAAAACACATCTTAAATTACTATACTTAACCATCCCAGATGACAGAATTGACAAAAAATATTTTTTTTTACTACATTTTTTTTCAAACCACATACGTCGAACTTTAAATTACAGAATAATTGATGTAAACGTGTTTTTCATTTCTCGACAAAAATTCTCTAATGTCAGTTGATGAGGTATCTGATTGATCCACATATAATGTACAAGAAGGACGAAAAGAAATAGGGAATTATAAATATCTTATCTCACTGTTGCCTCTGTTTCTAATCTGTTACAACACTGAATCCTGTTATATTAACATAAGTTTACATTTTTTCCAAATTCATGACCAGAAATGTGAAATTTTATAATTGTATTTATAATTATAATAAATTTTATAATTTAATAACCTGTCCTCTGAAGGGAGCAAAATCACTTTTGATGAAACGTCAGAAAAGAAGGACGAAATATATATGATTAGTAGTTTCGAAAGTAGAGTGTTAATTAGACTCGATCCAGAAGACGTTTTCATTTTTCATGTTCTCAACCCACACTGTATACACATTTTGCCGTCACCTCCGAAAATGGTGTGCCGCCTTGGGTCTGTTGTGTACGCGGGATCCGCAGGGCATCGCGTTGGGCGGCGGCGATGGTGTAACGGTTAGCGTATCTGACTGTTATACCCACGTTCGCGGATTAAAACCCGATGGAAGCCGTGGATTTTTAAGGGCGGAAAAATCCTTCGTACGCCTTCCTTCGGAGGGGAAGTAAATCCGGCTGCCCCATGTTAGTAGATTTACTGCATGTAAAATGACGCCTCTGAGCTAAATACAAATCGCCCGCCGAGTAATACCTCCTTTCTCCGCCAGTTGGTGAAAGGAGCGTAGCGAAATTTGGGTGGTCACACGGAAGAGCCTGATGGCCCAATTCTCGCCACGTAAAATAAGGCATTAATTCTATTCAATTCAATTATATTCAATTTGGGTGCTCGCCGCTGGCGCAGGTGCCCTGACAGTGTGCAAACGAGCACACGCCCACCCCAAAGCGCGGAGTGGTTTCTGTTCCGAGCCGGTTGCAGCGGCTGTACAAAAACACTGTATGTTTCTCTCGCGATGTTTGATAATTGCCGTATTAGCCGTATGCTCCTTTTCATAGCAGAGACCTCAAGATGGAAAAGAAAAAAAAGTGTTGCGGGATAATTTTTAAGAACGTTTTCACTCCAGACTTGTGTTCGATCGACACACTTACAAAGAGAAAGATAATTGTGGCAATCAAACACGATATTGCACAATTATTTCTGTTAAGTTTCTACTTCCTTCATATAGCTAAAACATGCAGTCAGCACTACGAAAAAAGATTGGAGGAATATGGTTCACAAGATACTTTGCTTACACTACCGGTCGCAAATATTCAATTCCATACACTCCTCTTATTATTACTGTAAGTAAAAATAATAAATAGCTCACAACCTATAATGTGGTCCAGATAAGAAGCTTTATTTTGAGAAGTCCCATCTTGGCCTCCACCTGGGGCCTCTTTTCGCCCAACTAGCATTTAAATGCATCCACATTTCTTCCTTGACTTCAACAATTCAAAATCGTTCACATATTTTTCTCTGAGTCTAATCATTATCACTTATTTGCCTCCTCCCGACCATGCATTTAATAAGAAACTACGTCAGCATCCCCAACCCATCTGCGAGCGTGTCATGCGTGTCTGTCACCGCAGGTTTTTGCGATCCATCGGTCGCGAACGCGAGGGCGGACGGCACCGCAAGCGCTGCGCCTAAGCTCGCGGAAGCCCCGCGCATGTCGGTCGCGGCGTCCGAAAGCGAATCAACCGCAGCGGCGCGGGGCTGAGGCCGCCCCCGGCGGGTTGACCCCTCGGCGCGGCGCGGCGTGGGCAGCGGGCACGTGCGCGCCTGGACCTCCCGCCCGCTTACTGCCCACGCGGCCGCGGAGCGCAGTGGGCCTCATAGAGTCTCCAGAACCAGACGGAGGAGGCGGACGGCACGGCACGGCACGGGACGGCACGGCACGGGACGGCACGGGACGGCACGGCACGGCACGGCACGGGACGGCACGGGACGGCACGGGACGGCACGGGACGGCACGGGACGGCACGGCACGGGACGGCACGGCACGGCACGGGACGGCACGGGACGGCACGGGACGGCACGGGACGGCACGGCACGGCACGGGACGGCACGGGACGGCACGGGACGGCACGGGACGGCACGGCACGGGACGGCACGGGACGGCACGGCACGGGACGGCACGGCACGGCACGGGACGGCACGGGACGGCACGGCACGGCACGGCACGGCACGGCACGGGACGGCACGACGCTTCCGCCCGGGGACTGGTTCGCGCCGCCCGCCTGAGTATTTTCGCAGTGACTCCCGCTACTCGGGGCGGAGGCAGGGCTGGCGGCGGCAGTCGGTCGCCTCACTGGAACCTGCTTCGGACTCCAGAACAGCGACCCCCGTGAGCCCTTGCGGATTCCCAGCAAAACAAACTCCACATTCTAAAGTAACCCAAATACTTTTAGAAATATTAACTAAATCACTCGTGAAAACCATCCTTAATTTCTGGCAATTCTCAATGAAGTGACATTTCCGAGGCATTTTCAGCCGACGCTACATTTTATTTGGTAGGAAAAATAATATATATTGCGGAGGGAGGCACTATTAGGAATGCTCAACTATTTAGAATCTGTCAAAAAAAGTCGACTTAACTGCCAGCTATACGCACTTCAATACCTCTCTGTTCCCTAATTAAATTTTATGTAAATCAAAGGTTTCAAGTGAATGGGGTTGAGAAACAACGTTGAATGGCGAGCAAGTGTCATGATGTGGGATTGCAATGCATAAACCAACGCAATCAATGGATAGATCAACGCATGTCCCGATAATGCCAGAATACATGTGTTGTATATTATCGATGCGATATCATTACGTACTGTGAAACTTTCTCCAAGTCAATTCGACAAGTTTTATTAAACAGAGAGAATAAAATAAATATGTATCATTTCCGACACTATTGCTTTTAAAAAATGTAATATAGCTGCTACTTACTTTGTCCAGAAATGTTATTTCTTTATATCCGGACACAAAAAATACAATAAATGAAGCAGGTAAAGTATGAAGTCATCACAATGCTTACAGAAACCAACGTTCTTTGTACCAGAGACTACCGTTAAACTCGATTACCAGGTTTTCAAGGCGTGACTTCTGCGGTTTTAAACAGACCTTTCGCGCCTAACACGAGTAGCAGATCGAGAAGTGTGTAAACAACGCGCTCCCAAGTTGTATAGTTCAAGAGGAACAAATGGGCGCTCTCAGTCCTGGAGCCACGAGTGGTGGCAAAGGCGGTGTCGAGGGCAGTGGCGAGGGCGAGGGTGATGGCGAGGGGGAGGGCGATGGCGATGGCGACGGCGAGGGCGAGGGCGAGGGCGATGGCGAGGGCGAGGGCGAGGGCGAGGGCGATGGCGAGGGCGAGGGCGAGGGCGAGGGCGAGGGCGAGGGCGAGGGCGAGGGCGAGGGCGAGGGCGATGGCGATGGCGATGGCGATGGCGATGGCGATGACGATGGCGAGGGCGAGGGCGAGGGCGATGGCGATGGCGAGGGCGAGGGCGATGGCGATGGCGAGGGCGAGGGCGAGGGCGAGGGCGAGGGCGATGGCGAGGGCGAGGGCGAGGGCGAGGGCGAGGGCGAGGGCGATGGCGATGGCGATGGCGATGGCGATGGCGAGGGCGAGGGCGAGGGCGATGGCGATGGCGAGGGCGATGGCGAGGGCGAGGGCGAGGGCGAGGGCGAGGGCGAGGGCGAGGGCGAGGGCGAGGGCGAGGGCGATGGCGATGGCGATGGCGAGGGCGAGGGCGAGGGCGAGGGCGAGGGCGAGGGCGAGGGCGAGGGCGAGGGCGAGGGCGATGGCGAGGGCGAGGGCGAGGGCGAGGGCGAGGGCGAGGGCGAGGGCGATGGCGAGGGCGAGGGCGATGACGATGGCGACGGCGGTGACGATGGCGACGGCGGTGACGATGGCGACGGCGGTGACGATGGCGACGGCGGTGACGATGGCGACGGCGGTGACGATGGCGACGGCGGTGACGATGGCGACGGCGGTGACGATGGCGACGGCGGTGACGATGGCGACGGCGGTGACGATGGCGACGGCGGTGACGATGGCGACGGCGGTGACGATGGCGACGGCGGTGACGATGGCGACGGCGGTGACGATGGCGACGGCGGTGACGATGGCGACGGCGGTGACGATGGCGAGGGCGGTGACGATGGCGAGGGCGGTGACGAGGGCGACGGCGGTGACGAGGGCGAAGGCGGTGACGATGGCGAGGGCGGTGACGAGGGCGAGGGCGGTGACGAGGGCGAGGGAGGTGACGAGGGCGAGGGAGGTGACGAGGGCGAGGGCGGTGACGAGGGCGAGGGCGGTGACGATGGCGAGGGTGGTGACGAGGGCGAGGGCGGTGACGAGGGCGAGGGCGGTGACGAGGGCGAGGGAGGTGACGAGGGCGAGGGAGGTGACGAGGGCGAGGGCGGTGACGAGGGCGAGGGAGGTGACGAGGGCGAGGGAGGTGACGAGGGCGAGGGCGGTGACGAGGGCGAGGGCGGTGACGAGGGCGAAGGCGGTGACGATGAGGAGGGCGGTGGCGCGGGCGAAAGCCGGTAGTCGCGTGCGCCGACGCAGCGCTTCTGGACATGACGCCGCCAGAAGGCCACTCGCAGTGTTTGCTGAAAGTTGCCACTTTTTAGACATTTCTCTTTCTGGCGGTGGGAGCGTGAAAGGTCTTCAACTTTCGGGTCAGTGGCAGCGCTAGACCTGACAAGACTCACGACCCGACACACACTTACAGAAATATAAAATACTACATATGGGAACCATGAAATCTTTAAAATACAACTTGTCTTACGTTTAAGAGACACGCCTCCAGTAGCCATCCAATTTATGCATGCTTAAACTGGCGGGTGAAGTTTGTGAAACTGAAGTGGAGTTTAATAATCAGATGCGCAAAGCCAAATGAAGATTTTCAGACTTGCGCTTCGTCCTTATCGAGATATTTCCTTCCAGAAAGAATATTTCATGAAAGGGAAATGATATTTTCCCCTCAATTATTACCGCCTTAACTAGAGCTAATTATCGAATGAGAAAAAAAAATTCACTTCGCCCATCTCTCCATCACGGAAAGTTGTTTCCCATCCACGCCGGGCAGTCTGTAATGAGACGACGCGGCCGATTTCGCTCAAGTGGACAAATGCACTCGGACTTCCGCAATTGACGTCTCATCCCGAGGCGGCGGTTGCCCTCGCGATCCCACGCAACCCAGAGGAGAAGCTTTGAAGGCAGCGGATCGGGGACGGGTACTGTCGCCCGGAACAATGCCCGTCCAGGAGAGGAAATGCTTTAGGTATCCAACTGGTAAGAGACGGGTGAAACGGTGGGCGTCTAAAGGTGGCGAAATGCCAACGGGATACAAGGCAGAGACTGTTCAACCGTAAGAGAGTAAAGGATGTCAGTGAAATTAGTCGGCAGAAAGCAGTAAATGCAGAAAGAGCACAAGTAGAAAACTAATTGAAAACGGGGAACTTCAGGTGTTGTTTCAGAGTATTATATTCGAAATATATTCCAAGTCGTGTAGCAACACATAGCTCGCTCTCCTGATTTTGACACATCTGGTTTTGACTGCTGCTGTGAATTCTACTCTCTGTGTACTGCGTTTAATTTAATAGCAATATCGTAGCTAAAGGAATGAAATGACAACAAACATCCCGTTCTGAAAGGCAGGTGGTGATTATACAGAATGATTTGTATATTGGTTTACAGTATCACAACAATCAGCACCAAGAAAGCCATCCATCTCCCCACTAATAGTAAATACAATAAATTCAGTAATAGTCCTGTACGAATTATCATTTCCACTTTCTGGAAATGTTATTAAGCACATTAATTCTCAGAACATCTAAGACTATAACTCAAACAAGAGAAAACAGGACGAAAACACAGCTGAACTCCCGACTTTCGCATCGACATTTCGTCGACGTGCCTGATCTGGAAGTCACGAGCCATTCAGAGGGCCGTGCCCATTGATGCAGAGGCGCTTGGGGAGGGGGGGCGAGGCAGAGGCGGTTGGCGGTGGCGGTCGGAGGTCGCAGGCCGTTGGACCACTTGACTTCGCAATTGCCGTCGGTCAAGTGGCGGTCAGGGAGCTCAGGGCGCGACCGCCGCGGCGGCCTCCCGACTGACAAATCGCACGATTCCGGAGCCAACCGACGCGGTGTGGCGTGGCGTGGCGTGGCGTGGCGTGGCGTGGCGTGGCGTGGCGTGGAGTGGAGTGGAGTGGCGTGGCGTGGAGTGGCGTGGCGTGGCGGGGAGTGCCGGGGCGTGGCGCGGCGGGGAGTGGCGGGGTTGGGCGCGGCGGAGAGTGGCGGGGAGTGGCGGGACGGGGCGCAGCGGGGAGTGGCGGGGCAGGGCGCGGCGCGGCGGGGCGGGGCGGGGCGGGGCGGGGCGGGGCGCGGCGCGGCGCGGCGGCCGGCTAATTCAGTGTTCAGGAAAAGTCAGCCTCCCCTCGAGTTACCATCCTGCAGAAACACTCTGCCGGTCTCTAATGAATTAATACATGCAGCATGTACAATCAACTAATAATATAACGATAACGTGAATTCGTCTTCCCTGTCTATGCTATGATTGTCATTCAGCCTCCCGTAGGACACGATAACTGCTAGGAATTCCTCAGATAATGACGACGAAGTGTAACGAATTTTTTATGATATCACTACTCTAACATTCAACAAAGAAACACGCAAAATAAGCTTGTTTCAGTATAAAAATAACTATTAAAAAACCCAAAAAACTAAAATAAATAAATAAATAAATAACGTAACAAATGTTTTGAAAGAAAGTTATTTGTTTTACGAACTAACTGTAATAGTTAAAGGGCCAGAATACAGCTAACTTTTAAAATCTAACCACCAACCATATCTTTTCTACCTCTCTTTTCTCCCTCTTTCATCTCTCCTCATTCGAACGTAAACATCATACAGGATCAAACTTCATGATGACGTGACGCAAATCCCCCCACTCCGGCAGTTCTGTTCTGGTCCGAAAACAAGTCAACGAGAGATAGTGGTCTTCCTGCGTGTCCCAACGGGCAGCTGGCAATGAACTTGGGAGTGTCCCTCTTCCGCGAATAATCGGCGCAGGCGGCGCCAGCGGGGGCCACTGCGGGTCAGCCCGCGCAGGCGCGTGTCTCGCAGGAGTCGCTGTCGCCTGGAGGAGCGCCAGCGGCCGGCGCGTGGCGCCCAACCGCGGCCAGCGACACCCACCGGCGGCCACGGGAAGACAACGGAGGGCTTCGGGCAACGGCCGATGCCAAACGCTCAGGCGAGACTCTATTTTGGGCGGGAGCTCACGGAAGGGACGGCATGAGGAAGAGGGAAGGTGGGGGGGGGGAGAGTCAATATGGGAGGAGAAAATATGGAGCATGTGAGGGGAATGTGCGAGGGAGAAGCAGAAAGGAATGGATGAAGAGATAACACAACAGGAAGAGAGAGGGAGAAGGAGAGGGAGAAAGAGGCAGAGAGAGGGAGAGGGAGAGGGAGAGGGAGAGAGAGAAAGAGGCAGAGAGAGGGGGAAGGAGAGAGAGAGGCAGAGAGAGGGGGAAGGGGAGAGAGGCAGAGAGAGGAGTAAGGAGAGAGAGAGGCAGAGAGAGGGGGAAGGAGAGAGAGAGGCAGAGAGAGGGGGAAAGAGAGAGAGGCAGAGAGAGGGGGAAGGAGAGAGAGAGTCAGAGAGAGGGAGAGAGAGAGGGAAGGGGAGAAAGAGGCAGAGAGAGGGAGAGAGAGAGGGAAGGGGAGAAAGGGGCAGAGAGGGAGAGAGAGGGAAGGGGAGAAAGAGGCAGATAGAGAGAGAAAGAGAGAGGGAAGGGAGAAAGAGGCAGATAGAGAGAGAAAAAGAGAGGGAAGGGAGAAAGAGGCAGATAGAGAGAGAAAAAGAGAGGGAAGGGAGAAAGAGGCAGATAGAGAGAGAGAAAGAGAGGGAAGGGAGAAAGAGGCAGATAGAGAGAGAGAAAGAAAGAAAGAGAGGGAAAGGGACAGAGGCAGAGAGAGGGAGAGGGATAAGAGGTACAGTGGAAGGGAGAAAGAGGCAGAGAGAAAAGGGGAAAGAAGGAGGGTGAGAGGGAGAGAGAGGGAGAAAGAGGGAGAGAGAGGAAGGGAGAGAGGGAGATCTTAGGAGAAAGGAGTACGTCTGGAGAACGTACGTAAAAGAGAACGTCTGATTAAAAGTCGTTGCATCTACCTGCTATTTCATATGCATACAGATCTCATTGTTTCATTCTTAAATATTAGATTTCCTGGCATGAACATTGATTAGTGTTCTCTTTCCTCAATCCTATTCTTCAATTTTTGACAACAGATTTTTTAACTTCACATTAACGACAGACCACCCAGACGACAGCATTTCATCAAGCGGTGACGTTCCCATATGCTCCCTCCCGACCTAACACATTGCGATATCTTCCTTTCTACCAACCTTGCGTCGAAAGTGGCGCTTCGCGTGCACGACCACCTTCAGAGCAACGAGTGCAAAAATTACTTCGTCATATGTGAGGTCTCGGCGCCTCAAACCGCGCCGCCCCCGCCTCGTTCGTTAAATCTGGCGACCGCACGGGGCGTCGCCGTTGCGTCATGAGACTAACAGCCACTTGGCGGCCCATTAGCGAGGCCGCGGCGGGGCGGGACGCGGCGGCACAGGCCGGCCCAGTCCCGCACCTCCGCAGCTGGCTATAGAGGGGGGGCACGTTTACCTCCCGGAGCTACGTGAAAATTGTTCGGGTGACCCACTACACCGCACTGCACGTTTCTCGAATTCACGGTTTCGGTACAGTTAGCACTGTTTCGAAATAAGAATGTGTCCTCTAATACTGCGTGAGCTCAAAACGCCATTGTTTCTATTTTCTCGAAAGCTTTCAACAAAATGCCTTCATCAGTATTATGATTATTTCTTTGGGATAATGAAGTATCTGTAATTCTCAATAGAATTTTGTAGCGCATAAAATAAATAATTAACTATTACAATACAAACAATGAAACTACAATGAACTTCATTTGTAAATATTTAATGAGCAATTGTATCAATGACCAATGAACAATGACCAATTTTATCACAAGGTGTAATATCAGATGATGGCGATTTTAACAATATTCGTAATTGTAAAAAAATGTTTACGTTTTTTATTTGAAATTATGTTCAATATCAAGTCAACACCTTCAGTTTGAAAGGGTTGTCGTTATTTTGGGAACTGTGTCAATATTTTAGGTTACTAATAATGGAGTACGATAAAGGGAGCGATGTCAAAGTAATTTTGTTACCAATATTTCCGTTATTACGAAGATGTTTCAAATTTACTGAACTAACAACGTGTTTTTAAAGCGTGAAGTGTAATGTAACATTAGGTTATTGTTTTCACATAAGAAAATACCGAATACTGATTTGAAGTATAAATGGAATTTCGTCTATCTACCACATATGCAAATTAATTTACTACCTAGTTCATTTGAACTCCTAATTTACATTTCACGTCTCGTTTTTTCTAATTACCTTACCCTATATTAATTTAAAGTAAGTATTAATTTGTTATCGCATTACATTATTCAGTAATTTACGACGTAATTCAATTTTTACGAAGGAATTTAATATTTTTACATTTCAAGGGTCAAAATGAACACATGTCATGTTTTTTTTTCTCTTCACGAAGCATCTAGAAATTTGATATGCTAAAATTAATAGATGGAAGATGAAAAATCTTAAAACTATCCATTGCCAGAAACAGTTCATGAAATTTAATGATTACGTCACACACTTAAATATCATTCATGTCTGTTTGTGAAAGGCAACGAAATGATCACCATATTAAGTACCAATTATTCACAGAAGGTGAACTAAATTGATCCCCGAGATCGGGTGTGAAATAATTACTGCCCAGTTTATTGAACCAAATGAACGTTGTGGGCAGTTGGCAGTGGTCCGAAGCCTCCGTGATGCTGAAGATGATGAAGACATCTTGCTCTAAGACGCACTTTATTAATGGCAGGATGTATTGTTGTGCCAATTTCTACCATTGACCTTATTCCGTATAAGGAAGACGACAAAGCCAAAATCATTTTACTTGTAGTTCACAGTCGTGAAAAGTACTTCGGAATCAGATTGAGCATTGTTGCTAAATATTTATACAACAATGACTGAGTATTCAAATGTTCCAGTGACAATCAACACGCATAAAGAAAACAAACCCAAGAAACGTTATGGAATAGAAATTCTTAACAACGTCATTAGAAACGATACAAATGTCTCGTTTAGTTTTATTGTGAGGTCATTGATGATCATGTATTCAATTGTTTTTTTTACTTACATCTACAGAATTCGCGAATCGAGCATCCCTCCTCAGGTCACTTACCTGTGGAAAAAAAAGAGAAAGACAAATTAATGAAAATGCACGAACCGCGATGGAAAGAACACAGCCAGCACTTTCTCCGGGAACGGCGTGACCTAATGCGCATAGAAATGGACGAAATGCGACATCGCTTTTCTCTCTTCGACAGGCGGCGGCGGTGGATGCAGGGTCGATTAGGCACACACGGCACGCAACGCGGCGCGAAGCGACGCTGTCGCTGATTATCGCTCACGCAGCTGCGTGTCTGAGGATGCGGTTAATCAAATCGACGATTGCCCAGTAGCAGTTACTTGTTTCACGAATTATCAATGTTGAGATCAACAACACACAGAGAGGGTACTTCAAAGACACCTGAACACGATGGCTAAATTTTAAAAAATTTCTAAAAAATTCTGACTTTCAGGAATCGTAAATTTGCCATTACAAGCTACTAAAAATGTGACGAATATCCACAATTTCCAGCAAGTTTCTAGTTAATTTCTGTAAATACGTCCTTCGAATTTGGTAGACAATAATCGTATCTTTCTCTTTCAGGTGACACTATTATGTCAAAATAGAAAAAATTTGATATGTTGTTGAAATTTCGACATTGGCAAAATGAATAGTTCACTACAACTGAACTTGTTAACTGTACACCCTAAAACAATTAATTGTGCGACTTTTCTCGGTTGGCAGATGTACAGACAACTATCATTTCGGGGCACTATTAATTTTCGGTTCCACAGTGATCTAGATGAAAACGAAACGACTGGAGCATGAAAAGGGGACAGGAAAGAGTAGGAGAAAGATTACCTTTCTATCCTCTTCCCCAGAGATGATCGTTCGACAGGCATTGCGATCTTGTCGCATCACTGGGCATGCGAGAGTTGTTTTATCTGACAAAATATTTTATTGCATATACACAGAAATATTTTTAAAAGTATATTTTATTCGAAATTATCTTCTAAATTGTGCGTAACATTTGTGACTGTAGTAAGACTACGAATTTTCTACCACATTATACTAAATGAATGATATCACCCATTTTATCTGTTGCAATTGGTAAATGTGTGAAAAAAATTTCAAAAATTTTCCTTTCACGAATCTGACTTTAGATCAAAGACTTCCCTACACATCGCTATCATTTTGTTATCATAAATGTTCGAAGTGGTTATGGAAGTTGGCAATGGAGGGGAGGTGCAAGTGGAGCATCTACTGGGGTTCGGGCAACGGCACAACGAGAGAGAGACGGGCGGCGGATAAAAACGCAGCGCTGGGAAGGAGGGCGCGTGGGCGGGGTGGCCGCGTAGAGATGAGAGAGCTATCATCGCGTCAGCGTGTTGTGCACCGGGGGCAGGGGCGGGGGCGGTGCAGGGGCGGGGCAGGGGCAGGCAGGAGCGGGGCAGGGGCGGGGCAGGGCGGGGCAGGGGCGGGGCAGGGGCGGAGCAGGGGCGGGGCAGGGGCGGGGCCACACCGTCACCGTCTCGATGCCCCCGTCACCGTCCCCGACACGACGCCCCCGTCCCCGACACGACGCCCCCGTCCCCGACACGACGCCCCCGTCCCCGACACGACGCCCCCGTCACCGACACGACGCCCCCGTCACCGACACGACGCCCCCGTCACCGACACGACGCCCCCGTCACCGACACGACGCCCCCGTCACCGACACGACGCCCCCGTCACCGACACGACGCCCCCGTCACCGACACGACGCCCCCGTCACCGACACGACGCCCCCGACACCGACACGACGCCCCCGACACGACGCCACCGACACGACGCCCCCGACACGACGCCCCCGACACGACGCCCCCGACACGACGCCACCGACACGACGCCACCGACACGACGCCACCGACACGACGCCACCGACACGACGCCACCGACACGACGCCACCGACACGACGCCACCGACACGCCCCCCACTCCATTACGCCACCGTCTCCATTACGCCGAAGCTGTCACCCTCACGACGCCCCCGCCACCACCGCCGCTCGGCGCCGCCCCCGTCATAGCCGCGACGCTCCCGCCGACGGCGTAACTGTACCGACGCGGCGCCGCGGAGCGCCATCTCCCTAGCGGTGCCGCCTGTCGAGCGGCTGCGCTGGGCGACGCCGCCGGCGCCGTTAGGAACTGCGACCCGTCACAGGAGCTGCGGGGCCCGCGCCCTCCGAGACTTCCCGGAGACTTCCCCACGTCAGCTATCCCCTCATTTCATTTTGTACGTGCTGTGCATGTTCGTTCGATGAAAAGGAGTTGCGGAATGGTAAACAAGAAAGGTGTTGAATTCATTCATGTAAACGAAACCATGTTGTATTCCAAAAAAAGACATAATTCTATTCCTCTTAAGAAATTTGAGACCGATACGGTAAAACTGTGGAATGTCGCCTTCTCTTTCTCCAAGTTTGCGACATTCATGCACACATCCTTTACAGCTAATGTAAGCAGATGAACAAGTTATGGAAATTACTAATGAGTTGCCTATGATAGTAGCATAACATATAACGAATGCTGTCATGACAAGAAAATATAATTAACAGTTATGTGAAAATACTAAAGATTGCTGTACTATTTAGAATCTTTCCTCACCACCGGAAGTACTATCGAGCAAAACATCACTTCACACCTTTCCGAACCAAAACAACTTTCTTTTCAACGGAGGTCCCACTTTTCTCTAAGAAAACAAATGTGAAGGCCTCTAAGTTTTCGAACACAATAACCTCAAGCTACAAATACACAGGTACCAAAAACAAAATAACAGTTAAGTGACAAAATAACCAATTTTGTTGATATCTTGTAAGGAGTGTCAATTTTATGGTATATTAAAAGGTTGACTGGCGTAATTTTATCTCCCTCAATCGTTTAATGAGACAATGGGCTGACACTTTACGTTTACGTTTAACTATGAATGTGTGACTCTGTACACATAATTAATTCTGTCATTATATTACTTTGTTGAATAAGAACCATAAAACATTAATAATGAGAGAACTTTATTTGGGTCAATGTGAAGTATTCAACATCTCAAGTCTCCTTCATTTTAAGAATTTGCACTAAATTAAAAATCCGACGCAATTGTACGAGTCAGATACTTTCCTGTGTGAGCCGCGGGTCTGCCTGCGCATAGTTTACACAACGCCTCATCAAAATCAGAATACGCGGAGGAGAGCAAGAGACAGCCCATACACTGATTCTGGACGCGCCAAGTACTTTATCATTAGCCCATCGATGTTTCATCCAGCATGTTTCATCCTGCAAGGTAGCAGTGTTCCTTCCCGACAAGAAAGTGAGATCCGACGCTGGCCTTCGCGGGTTTCCCCATCCAGGTATTTTCCTCAGCGTGGGTCTGCCCCAGGCAAGAAAACCTCGAATAACCACGATTGTCTCTCGACACAAGTGGCAGTGTAGTGCATGTACCAGTAAGCATATGTGTGTGTAGGTGCGTCTGAAAGGGGAGAGGAAGGGACAAGCATGAGGAAGGAAAGATAACGCATGGTCAGAGATTGTTCGTTACGGTTTTGCTCCCGCATTCTGTTGGTATTGACCGGAGAAATCTTTCAAAACTACCCATCAGAGCGACTGGCCGCTAGAATTCTCCACCAGACAGTGATTGAATATTAACGTAGCTAGTGTTGAAAAACCGCCACCGTCGGGACTCGAACGCGCGCACCTCCGAACCGACCGTTCTTATGCGTAAACGGAAGCGTTCGCAGAAAGTTCCGACGGCGGCGTGTGTGTGCGTGGCGGGGGGTTGGCACGGGCGCGTAGAAAGCCCGCGGGGCAGACATGCGTGTCGCGTGCGCCTTGGCCTTCCAGGCTTCCAGCGCCGGCGCCCGCGACATTGTCCGCTGGCCAGCGCGCGCCCGTGCAAACGGCTTTCTCCCGCGGACGGCAAGGGACGGTGCCGGGCGAGGAGGGGCGGGAGGGGGAGGGGAGGGGAGGAGGGGCGGCCAGTCCCCTCCGGGCGCGCGCATGCGTTCGAAATTTCAAGGTGGACGCGTGGTGGCGGCCTCTGGCGTCAAATCACTGCACCGAGTGGAAGTCAAGGTACTCATTTCGCTGTTGAGAATTACATGCATTCACGCTTATATCTGGAAAGCGCAGATGTCTGATGATATCTGACTAGAAGGATGCCCACGCCTGGTTCTCCGCATTGTCTCAGTTATCCCCGTTTCCTTCCGGCGTTTCAAATTAACTTTATCCGTTGCCACACATTATTTGAGAAATTTTAAAATTCGTCTGCGAATATTAGCTTCACAATTTTCCTAGGAGAAAGGGAAAACAATTAGTTTGCTTTATTTTTCAAATTTTAAAACATTTAAGAAAGACCAAGGTCAGCGATATTGTTAAAATATAAAATACTAGTTTAAGTTGGACTGTGCGTTCCTCAGATCAAGAGTGTCTAGTACATGATCGACCTGATACTACTCTTCCTGGAATTGGACACTGCAAGGAGATTCTTAAAAGCCTATTTCATCAACCACATACGTTCCTAACGAAGCATGAAGAAATTGCGGTACGTCAGATTTCTGCGAGAGATTAAATCCGTTATTTCGAAACTGTGAACTTTACTAGATCACTTCGCTCGTAAACTCTTCAGACATTTCGTAACTGCTCACTAGGAAAACATTCACGTACGTTAAGACTTCTAACCGCCCATTAGAGACTAATGGAAATAATAATGGCGATTAATTTATCATTAGCAACTTGAAAGTACAGGAGAGGCAAAATATTTTGTCATCGTGTATGAAAATACGTGACCCCTAGGAAAATACTGAAAAACGCCTTGGGTCATAATTCTGAAGATTCATTACCACTGCTTGACAAATAAGATACACATAGTTAATTGCGAACGTAGCCATTACGACATACACAAGCGTATAGAAGTTCTATCTTATCTGTCTTTACAGAATTTCGCTGAGGTCACGCCCGTTACCAAAACATTAGTGATGTTGCAGAAAGATATTCCAGCTTTGATATCTCGACTAACGGCAATTACACCCTTCCGCCATATCATTACTCTAGTATTCGGGCACGCCCATTCGTTTGACACCGCAATTCAGGCACATTTTGTTAGTTTTGGTTTAGGAATATAGAATGTTCTCACATTGTCTTTTTTATTTATTAATACCCGCTCAAACCTCAAAGGTGAACGAAAAGATCACGAATTATTATACTCACGAAATTGAGAGCGTAGGCTTCCGCGGCCGGAGTCAGTATTTACTAGACTGTCCGGGTGACGCCGCGTCCATGGCGAAGGTGCAGACGTTTCGGTCGCCATTCTGCGACCTTCCTCAGGGCGTATTGCAATACGCCGCAGAATGGCGACCGAAACGTCGGCACCTTCGCCATGGACGCGGCGTCACCCGGACAGCCTAATAAATCACGAAATTGAGTCTCCCAAGAGCGGCACCAAGCATGTCCGTAAAGTTAGCACACCCACTGATCACAAAATTGAAGAAAGAGCATCCCAGTATTTTGTTCTAATTAAGAAGTAATTTATATCTAAATTTAAACATTTTCTACGGCGCAACATCAAAATATTCAACATTAAAGAATGGGTATGCTAACTTTACGTTAAGTTAGTATACCCACACAAGAAAAATGCACGAAACTAAAAAACTGAACACACCCGAATTTTTGTTCTAACTAAGAAATAATTTATACCCTAATTCAAAAATTTTGAAACGATGTGCAACATAAAAATATTCAACACTAAAGAGTGGGTACGCTCACTTAACGTTAAGTTAGCGTACCCACTCATTAGTGTTCTATATTTTGATTTTGTGCTTCGATAGAAATTTTTTTAAATTAGGGTATAAATTAGTTCTTAATTAGAAAAAAATTCTGGGATACTCTTTATCAATTTTGTGATAAGTGAGTATGCTAACGTTTTTATATTTTTAATTTAAAAATTAAAAAAAATAGTTTGAGTACAAATTAGTTCTTAATTAGAACACCATTCCGAGATACTCTTTTCCCATTTTGTGGTAGGTGGATATGCCAACTTTACGGACATGCACCAAGTCCTCTGCCAGTGAAGAATAGCATTTGGCCGCCGCGCAGGTGGCTGGCCCAGAGTGCGTCTGCTGGCGCAAGAGCTTTCTCGGGCTTTCGAGGAAGTTGGAAGGCCCCTGTCTGTCGGTCCGTCTGGCGCGTGCGCGTCGCGAGCGCCGGTGGGTCCGCGTTCGCGGGCAGCGGCGGTAGAAAGCGCGCGCCGCGCCCGGAGAAGGCGTTCGAATCGCCGACGGCGCGACGCGACGCGATCCGGCGCTACTCGACCCGACCCGACCCGACACGACCCGACGCAACGCGCCCCGACCCGACGCGACGCGACGCGACCCGACGCAACGCGCCACGACCCGACGCGACCCGATGCAACGCAACGCGCCCCGACCCGACGCGACCCGATGCAACGCAACGCGACCCGACGCGACGCGACGCGACGCGACCCGACCCGACCCGACCCGACCCGACCCGACCCGACCCGACCCGACCCGACCCGACCCGACCCGACCCGACGCTCGACTGTCGAAGACGCTCGAGGGTCTGACGGGCTGGCGATGGGGGGGGGGGAGCGGAACGGTGAGAGAACTGACCAACTCGCGGGAAACGAGAGAGAAAACCGTCGTAATGAACAATAACAGCGCTGTATTGCAATTACGTCGTCGAAATTATTGCGTGTCATAATATACAGTCATGCATCCAATATGGGTGGGGGCCTAAGAAACCGCTAATGAACACACCATAATGGCGATGATGATGATGATGACGATAATAATAATAATAATAATAATAATAATAATAATAATAATAATAATGACGAAATAAAGATAATCGTAGGTAGTTAAGAGGAAACCATTTACATAAAAGTTCCTTTAGGAGAAACAAGAAGGTAATAAAAGAAACAAAAACTATGTTGAGAAAAAGTGAGATTATTACTAACTTATCGACAACTGGAATATGAACTACTCAACTACAAGAAAACAGCACAAATAATCCTGCACAATCCTGTAGGCCGTCTGATTGCATTTTGATTGCTGATTACATCACGGATGCACAGATACAAAATTCTAATGTTTCCGAAATTATGGAAGTTAGATCTGATATTTTGTTTACCGCTATACTTTTAATCTTGTTCGTAAGAGAGTGAAGAAATTTGCAGCAATTTTATTGAAAACATCGAGGTCAGTTTTCAGCAGATAAGCTTCTTTTCTCCCAGTCCGTTAATTTCCCCGAATATGGCCAACACATTCAATATAATGTCATTCCCATTATTGAGAAAGAATAGTCATTCACCTGGAAGTGATAAGGATCTAATAAGCGACGACAACTCGTCGAATAAACAATCAGAACTGTAAAAAGTATCTCAAAATTTGTTACAACCTTCTACGACATGTCGGTGGCCGAAAATTATCAGTTTCTCAATTAAGATCACATATGAAATTGAGAACATGGCGCTCTTGCGTGATGGGCAACACATTTTACACTGATATTGGTACTTACACTCAGTGGTGCAAACATATTTCGAGTACCGGCCTAATACCAGTGCAGGATGACATGCCTACTAATTCGGAGTCGATGTTATATATTGCATATGTGTAACTTCGTTGTATGAGATTTCTCACCACATCTTCACGAAAAAAAAAAAGTGATAAACTTCGACCACTTAGTCCAAGATGTCCAAGAAGATAGTACCATTTATTCTGAAACTTTCTGCATGAATGATTAATGTTCGCATTAACGAGGATGTTTTTTTTCCGCAGCCCACTTTTCCCCAAATTTGTGCCACTCCCTCTCTGCTCCCAGTGCAATCTATGTTAAATCACTTTCGGGCGGGCGGGGGGGGGGGGGGCGGGGGGCGGGGGGGAGGGGTGGTGTTCTTCAATCGAGAGCTGTCGCGCGACGCCGCGGCGGCGAGTGAAAGGCTTTGAGAATTATTGCCGTAGCTTCCCAGAGCAACACTTTCTTCTCTAGGTTTCCCAGCTGCTCAAGATCCCATTGACGGGGAAGACGGCGGTGTTTTCTGGTCCCAGCGGCGAGAGATGTGGAAACTGATATTCTTCGCATTGAGAAACGATGATTAGAAATCGCTTCGTATCTTCCGAAGTTGGGAAGAAGGGAAGTTGGGAAGTCGCGCTCCTATCTAACAATTTCTTCTCCAAAATAAACACAATAACCCAAGCCATCCATTACGGCCTAGCCACCACCTACCAGCTCCCAACAAGAATAAAAAATAGATATCCATTAGATTCATTCCTCAGCATATTTTCAGAACTCAATTAATCACATAGGTGCTCTGTGAGTTTCCTATTCACGTGTATTTAGATTTAGTTGTAAGATTAGCATTTAAGTTAAATATAAGTCATAAAAATACATATGATGTAGTATACATAATACTGAACTATGTACATTCGTTCACTAATAAAGATATACTATAAAAATAAAAATAAAAAAAATAAAAAAAGAAAAAGGGCGGGACATTGATTACGAGAGCTCTCTTCCAATTGTTTGACTTGTCATTGAAGCGCTTCGCGGAAATGGGTTGGCACTTCTCGCACGTGTCGTAATGAGAATTTTTTTTTTTTTCTTGACAATACGACAGATGGTGGGAGGAAAAGATCGGTTGAGAGCGTCGATTCTCAGGAATCGTTCCTCTTCGTACATCGCTTTTTCCACAAGTTTACGCTTTCACATTGACAAACCTGTCTGAAAGAGATGCATCATTACTTTTCTCGAACTGGATGAGCGTAGAAATTACAAAATGAGAGTCTGACACTCCGGTTGGGTATGAACAAATATATGCAATCTCATTTGCAATTCGCTATTAAGTAACACGTACATATTACCCGTTTCTCCCATAATAACATAGATACCTATACGATAATTGATCGTAAAATAAAATATTGATGCAAAGTAATAAAATCGACATTACGTTCGATTATTTTTTTTACAGTTCAATCTTCATTGTGGACACACAAAGCGGGGCGCAGTGTACGAGACAGAAACTGACGAAACGTTAAAACCCGCAACATTTATCTCGAGTTCACGTCGCCCGTGCTCGTTTCCGAAAATGAAGATGCGTCCGCGTCCGTTCCCGAAGGAGAAATCTCGCCAAGGCCTCCCGCGCGCCGCGAGCAGAGAGGGTTGCAGAGGCGACCGGTAGGGGCCGCGGGCGGAGAAGCAGCGCCGACCGACATCGCACGTCCCCCTCGCATGCAGCACGCACGCACGCACGCACGCACGCACGCCACCGCAACTCAAGGTGCTTCGCGTATTTTTCCCCTTCGACGCGGTTTCCACAACTGGATTTCTGCGTGGTATATTACGCTTACAGGTGGGCAGAGCAGGTCGCAGAGGTTTACTTTTCAGGAGCAATATTGTTCGTTTAGAAAGTTTATATATATATATATATATATATATATGTATGTATATGTATGTATATGTATATGTATGTATATATATGTATGTATATGTATATATATGTATATGTATGTGTGTGTGTGTGTGTACTTGGTGCGACAGGCAGCGGCCTCAGGCCTACCAGCGACGACCCTGCCTCGCGGCCATGGGTTAAGGGGTACGTGTGGTTATCACACGCTGTATTCCGATCTTCTCAACCTGAGAAGTGAATTTTCGCATCGTCACGCAGGGACCCACACTGGGACATTGCAAGGAAAACTAAGCACACTATAATCTCGCCTCAGCTGGAATCGAACCCGCGGTCGCGTAGTGGAAAGCGAGCACGCTGCCAACAGCTAGGACCACGAGGACCGTTTAAGAATATACAACGTGAAAATGTTGAATAACTGAACAAAATAATTACTATTCCTGGGTAATTTTAAAAATAGCAAATTTAGTGAATAAAAAGTAATTTTCTCAGTTGGAAGAAATATTCTGAATGTTACTTTTAATTGTCGACAAGTTTCACTCCTTGTAATTATAAAAGATCTTCTATCCTCTCTAAACAACTCAGTCGTTTCCAATTATTTAGCGAGAGTACAGTGAAATATTCACTTAAATAGCCGAAAAAAATTGAACGAATAAAGGGGATTAACGATACTACAAAACGTGTAACAACAACCGTGTATCGAAATACGTCAACATCCCCAAACCTTGAAACTTGCCGACTGACAGTTTAATTATGACATTTTCTTGTGTAATTACCTGTCTAAATGTTCAGAATTCTTTACTCTACCGGAAATATAATAGACATGGAGATTATTTTAAAATGTCCAGAGGTAGCTTTTCCCAGATTTCGGCACCTGCTCCGGAGAGATGCTTTCCTGGAAACCTGTCGTCGCGCAGCGGACCGCCAGAGTGGATGTAAGCTCTGGCTCCACGGGAGGCTCCTCTCCGCGGAATTGTGTTTTGTGGGCGGCGGCAGCGGCAGACGAGCGACCGCGCGACGCGAGGGCTGAGGCGGAGCGGGGCGTGGCGAGGCGGGGCGAGTCGGGGCGAGTCGGGGCGAGTCGGGGCGAGTCGGGGCGAGTCGGGGCGAGTCGGGGCGAGTCGGGGCGAGTCGGGGCGAGTCGGGGCGAGTCGGGGCGAGTCGGGGCGAGTCGGGGCGAGTCGGGGCGGGGCGAGGCGAGGCGAGGCGAGGCGAGGCGAGGCGAGGCGAGGCAGGACGGGACGAGACGGGGCGGTGTGGGACGGGGCGGGACGGGACGGGGCGGTGTGGGACGGGGCGAGGCGGGACGGGACGGGGCGGGGCGGGACGGGGCGGGATGGGACGGGGCGGAGCATGGTGGGGCGGGGCGGGGCGGAGCGGGGCGGAGCGGGCCGGAGCGGGGCGGAGCGGAGCATGGTAAGGCGGGGCGGAGCGGAGCATGGCGGGGCGGGGCGAGACGGAGCGGGACGGGGAGGAGCGGAGCGTTCCCACGGCAGTTGCTACTCTGTAGGAGCGACGCGGTGGCGGCGGCGGCACTTTATGGCCGGGATCGCCTGCGTCGGAGACGGTAGCGTCTACGCCGCGGTATTTCTCGAACTCTCTCCGCGCTTTCCGTTGGGCTCTGGGATCAGGAATTACGGCACTCTGCGAGGAGTCTTCGGCTTTTCTTTGCCTTTCACGTCTCAGAGTTCTCTCCGGAGGGGAGCGTAAGATACATTCTGTCAACACCTAGCCGTCAATGAGTTTCTACCAGCAACAATTGCCCCCGTCTTCACAATACTAATCGCATTTATCTAAGTGAAAACAGAGAAAAACGAAACCTATATGAAAGACGCGTAATGGAAAGCGATAAAATCAGAACGTAACGTAGCCTAATGGAGCCGCCGACTACTTCGTGCAGACAATAGAGTACCTTTCTCTGGACTTTATGCATCACGCTGAGCACTTTATATTTCAAAGATGAAAACCCTATAAAACCACTATAAACACGAAGAAAAATCGAAGACGAGGAAACATTGACATTATCATCCTCCTCCGCAATGACAAATTCGTTTATTTAAACAAAATCCAAGAACTAACAACTTAACAACACTGACAATCTAACAACAACAACTATAACAACTATAACCACAACAACAATTATAACAACTATAACAACAACAACTATAACAACAACAACTATAACAACACCTATAACAACACCTATAACAACAACAACTATAACAACTACAACAAGTCTACGATATTAATTTCGGAGAGGATAAGCGTCCACCGAGGAATGGCACTCACCACGTCCGCCATGTCGAAGTGGATGCGCGGCGGAGCGGGGCGCCGAACGGCGCGTGGCCCGAGGAGGCGGCAGCTGCGTCGGCGTGTGCGGGCGCGCGCGTGGCCGCAGGCGCGACGATTACGCCGCACCGTCCGCCCGTCCGTCCGCTCGTCCGAGCGATGGGAGCGCGACGAGAGCGCTCGCGCGGGGCAGAAACGCGGACGGCTCGCGCCCGCGGGCGCCACCTCCAACGCCCAGGCAGGCGCTTTCACTCGCGGGCGGGGGATGTGCCGGACCGCTCGCGACAACGACAGCCGGCGGCGGCGGTGGCGGTGGCGGTGGCGGCGGCGGCGGCGGCGGCGGCGGCGGCGGCGGCGGCGGCGGCGGCGGCGGCGGCGGCGGCGGTGGTGGTGGTGGTGGTGGTGGTGGTGGCGGTGGTGGCGGTGGCGGCGGCGGCGGTGGCGGTGGCGGCGGCGGCGGTGGCGGTGGCGGCGGCGGCGGCGGCGGCGGCGTTGGAGGCGGAGGAGGCGGCGGCGGTGGCGGTGGCGGTGGCGGTGGCGGTGGCGTCGGTGGCGTCCGCGGCGTCAGCGGCGTTGGAGGCGGTGGCGGTGGCGGTGGCGTCGGCGGCGTTAGAGGCGTCGGCGTCGGCGTCGGCGTCGGCGTCGGCGTCGGCGGCGTTAGAGGCGGTGGCGGTGGCGTCGGCGTCAGCGTCGGTGTCGGCGTCGGCAGTGGCGGTGGCGGCGGCGGCGGCGGCGGCGGCGGCGGCGGCGGCGGCGGCGAAGGCAGCGGCGGGCGGGCGCTCCCGATGCCAATCGCTTCGCCCCGCTACGCCTCGTCGCGCCGCGAATTCGCTCCCCTTCCACCCCCAACCGCTCCCCGCCATCCGAGCGAGGAAGACTGGCGTCAAAAGTTTCCAATACTCAAAGCGTAACATAACAAAAAAAGGGGCGTAAAATGATAACGAAATAAAATCGGTCGACGAATGCGTTCAGTAAAAAATTGGAAATGTTCCAAATTCTGCTCTCTGAAAACACATTCGCCCCATTTCGAGTGGGTTTTTTTTTTTTTTTTCGTAAATATTCCGTGAACGCATTTTGCGAGGTTTTTGAGCATTCGAAATGTTGTTTTTTGTTTGCTTTAATGTTTTCAAACTTATTCGGCACGGCGGCAGACGTGTTTCATAAAAACCAAATAAATCAATTTAGACACAACGAATCCATTTAGGATACCCATGACGTAAGGATATTCAGAATTATTTGATGAGTCGGCGATGAGACTTACGGCGTACGTCGTCTTAATTCCCAAAGGATTCTGGCACTCAGTGGGGAACAAACTGACTTTGCAAATCCAAGATCCTGTTGGATGTTGAGTGCTAGCAGAAATGGGCGCGAGAGTCTCTCGGCGTGACACTTTCTATGTAATTAGTAAGACTTGTAATATTAAATGATGTCCTCGGCATTACATGAAATACGTAATTGGAGTTAATAGTCGCTGATAAACTCTTCCCCGTAGAAATCGAAGGCAATGGGCAGTTTGCACGGCCGAGGTGGTTAGAGCCCGTACCAACTCGGGGCTTCACTGCGAAGGGCGACTGTCCCTATATCGCTGTGGGGATGGGAGCGCGGGTCGGTTCCTTTTCTTTAGTGTATGTTCAGTCACGGAGAGTCTCGCATTCTCTGCTACGTCCAGAGCCGAATAGTTTGAGTGAATGGAGCGCAGAATATATTCCAATAAATATATCCTAAGGGAAGTCAAGAGTACGAGGATAATTTTAAAAATCGTTCTTAGTTTTTCTGTTCGTATAATCAAAATATAATTTATATCAATTCGAAGTTCATAAACGAATGGTATCTGATGCGCACTAGTATTATAAAATGGATTAACTAAAGAAACGATATACTTACTATATTATTTCTCCATTTGCTTACTAATAAATAGCACAGGTAATACAATATTCATCTTATAATACAAAGCATTTAAATAAAAAGTATTTAAATAATATGCTGGCAAGATTACGAAAGTTCAATTCGAATGATTCATTTGATGGGCAAGCTACACTCAAATTTCTAATTTTAACTTCAAATCTGTACAGAGTGACCCACCTGTATAGTTAGCCAGAGCGAACAATTTCGAAACGTGTGAGCTATCAGGGTATGGTTTGCAGAAAGTTTTGTTGACAGTGGGAAAATATTTGTTTGTATGTTTCCGGTCTGGATGGGCATTAGTCCCGTTAGTAAATGTTTTACCCCTGGACTTTGCGGTGATTCCTTCCTCGCTCGATGGTGAGAACCTGTGCCATCCCACACGTCCCCTCCAAGGTATCTCCCCCGGTGTCGTACCGCTCCACGAGGGCCAAGTTCCCGACGGGTATCTCGACATGTGTGGTAGTATAGTGGACGTAAGTATATGTAATTAACGAATGAGGATTGGACGTTCGGGACGTGACCCGTTTGTTAGAGTACTACTCCGGCGCTTCCGAGAATTCTTCTCCAGGTAGCGCCTGAATTCCACCTAGGTAGGTTGAATCTGGTTAAAAAAAGTCGCTAGCTTAACACAAACCCTACAATTTCCCCATCAGAGACACTTCAGAAACAGCAGCAATGCTGGTTTTTGAGCCAACTCAGTCGGTCTTTTTTTTCCTGTTTGTTTATAATTTAGAGATATTGACACAACTTTCAAATTTTAAATGGAAGCAAATATAATTCTACCACCATCCTGGACATCTCAAATAGAACAGTACTATGCGTTGTTAATATTTGAAACAAACTGTAGAAAAAATGGTTTCCTTAGAATATTTCTGGCAGGCCGATAGTTTACTTCACTGCTTGCACTTTTCTCTCTACAGAGAAATTGGAATTAACTTCGTGTTTTCATTAAAATATGATTAATAGAATTAATTGTTTCATTGACCTCCCTTTTTTATACATTTTCAACTGTTTGTATTGGCTAGAGGCATAACAAACCAATTATTTAAATATAACACGGCTACCAAGAGAATAAAATTGGTGTTTGTGTTTCATAATTGGTTCAATTTATTATAGAATCAATTAGAGAATCAGAAAGCGATCAACCTTACTCTTACTCGGACTTACACATGTGTATTAAAATGTAAATTTTGCGAAAACAATTAAAAAATGTCTATATCTTTAGATACTAAAATATTAACATTTACATCATTGCATTCCTATTTTTGAGAACTTGACTCTGCTGATGAAAATAATTAGACTAATTTTAAAAACCAAAGTTGTGTCAACATTTTCACAAATTATTCAAGCTGTAAACAAGAAAACGAAATGTGTTTGTTCCTCCACCATCTACATCAATTTGGCTCGAACCGCATTTCGATACCTCAAACCGTTCTGAATGTATTTGCTGTGACCAAATTAGGCGATCCACTGTACAAAGTATTTTAAAAAACACAAACAATGATAATTGCAAATTATGCTTCTAATATCAAAACGTATGCAAATCATGGAACACTATTTTGAAATCTTATTCTTTTCCAAGGCTTAGTAGATAAACCAAAACAATTCAGTATAGTATAAACTTAAAACATACCACGCGGAGAAACCAAGATAAGAAAGGTAAGTCTCGAAAAGATACAGGTTACGATAAGATTGCATTGACCGTACTAGTTAACAAAGCGTTAGAAGTTTTCCTCTCCAATATTTAAGTGCTCTCGTCTGTACTCTTTCAAGAAACGTCTCATTATAATTTTGATAAAATCGCAAATACTTCAGACAGCTGGCTACTCTATGCCATGGGAATACCTAAGGGGCGTCTACCTCAATGCAATGGAGGTCGCAAGCTCTCGAGGTTCCAAAAATTCGTCGCATTGTTTCCTCTCCCAATTACGAACCCAGCGAGGAGATACAAGCCGTCTTGACGACCTCGCTTTTGTAAGAGCGAGCCAGTGGTCAGGAAGGTTGAAAGTTTACTTGCTACGAAAACGTAACACTTTCTTATGATACTTCATAGAGAGAGGCGATGACTGGAAGGTTCGGGAGAAGACGAGGAGTGCCAGTTACAAGAGCAAGGAAGCAGGACGTATGCGATGGAAAAGAAGGTCGTAGACATGTTTTACTTTTTACGTACATGGCTTTGAACGTTTTATACACGACGCAAGGGAAAGCGATAATGGTTATATCGTAAATGAATATTTTGCGTAAATTAATAAGTGTTCAACGAACTTTCATTGCCGTAAAATGAGCTTAACTGTTGCCGAAAGTTTGCTCCAAGAGAAAGGTAATATAAAGATGCCTTAAAGTAATCACAAAGCAAAGGACATTAATAGCTTATTAAATCTAAAGTCAATTTGACTGGTCAGGGAGACATGTTCATAAATTCGCAATGATTTATTAATGGATTAAAAAGTAGAAACTCAGTTTCTATTCTCCTTTCTACTCTTGGGCATATATGAACCAATGCTTCTACATATAGCAAAATGTCGACGAAACAACACGAAATTACCTTATGTTTGATAATTTGTTATAATTAAGAATTAGATATTATTATTATTATTATTATAAATATTATTATAATAATAATAAATATTATTATAATAATAATGTATTGTGTTAGGTTGCGTGATCATGTGACATCTGCAGAAAACTTCATATTCAATCGTTGGACGATTCTACTGAATGAATTTCACTTATCAGTAAGGTAAGTGTTCAGAGAAGGAAAGAATGAAACAAGCAAAGAACGAGAGAGAGCGATTAAATTTCAACAAGTGTTATAATACGCATTGTATTACACACATGATTATAAACAAGATGGTTCGCATCTACATAACGGATGTAACATACGTGTGAAATAATATTCATTTTCTCCCTAAACTTTCTCTCTGCAAACTCACCATTTTCACGAACAGTTCTCGTAAATTTCCCACACTCATTTTCTGTACTTCAAAAAATTTCTTCTGTGGAGTAGTGAGAACAATAACCCTTTCTGTGTGCATTCAATTATTCTGATCAAGAGTATGAAATCTGCCAGTAGTGAACAAATAACGAATACAAAAATAACTAGAAACGAATGTATGATTATGAGAAATGAACAAATAATGGAACATTCTATCAAGCAAAGCTGCAAATAAGTATATATCGTTAATGACGAATTCAATCTATAATTGATGACATACTCAAGAAAAGTAACTGGGATACGAGAAAAATAAACGAAAAACATTATCTCATAGCAAGATTAGAAACTACGAAAACTAAACAAAATCAGCATTAAAGCGAGTCTATGTTCATTAGGAGCATTTTTTTGTTTTCGAATCATTAATGATGCTTTACAAATTTCAAATATTGAGATAATTTCATTAACACACTGGGCTTAAAAAATTACAAACTTCAGTACACGAACTATGGACATTCTTGTGGTTTTGTCCTGTTAAGTCAACTCTCTCAATACCTTAATAAAAAGTGCTTCTGGCCTGCCGAGATTAACGCGATAACCAACCAAACTTTCGCGAACCAAACAACGCGACTTTCTGTAACAACTACGCTATTCTCAACAGCCTTTTCGTGCTAAACGATGCCTGTCACAGGTGCAAGTCCCCTTTATCGCCCCGCTTGCCCGCGGGGAGGGGAAGGCGACAGCGACTCTTGAGGGATTAGCACCGGCGGAGGGACCGCTATCCGGCCCCCGGAGGCGGGGGCGAGGGGGGCGCAACAGGTGCAGGGGGCGGGGCGGGATGAGCGGCGTCGCCCCGGGCGCCGCGGGGCGCGCGACCCACTTGGGCGCCAATTAGCGGGGAGAGAAACGCCGCCGCCGCCGCCGCCGCCGCGGCCGCACGCACTTTCTGCGGCAGGGTCGCCGCCGCCGCCGCGCCGGCCGGCGAGAGCAGAGAGACCGCGGCGCGGCGCCAATGTCAAGAGCCCCGCAGTGCCACATCCGGTCTTGCGCGGGCGTGGGACGCAAGGCGCGATGGGCCAGGCGCGATGGGCAAGGTGCGATCCTAGCTGCCCGTCGTTCCCCGACCATCACGGGCGGAGAGGGGGGCAACGGAGCGGGGGGGCGATGGGCGGGGGCGATGGGCGGGGGCGATGGGCGGGGCGATGGGCGGGGGCGATGGGCGGGGGCGATGGGCGGAGGCGATGGGCGGGGGCGATGGGCGGGGGCGATGGGCGGGGGCGATGGGCGGGGGCGATGGGCGGGGGCGATGGGCGGGGGCGATGGGAGGGGCCTGCGCGACCGACCAAAATACAGTCCTTACGTTTCTTGGCGTTGGGGAGAGCGTTTTTTATGGTCGTTTTCACAGTCATTTTCTATTTCCATTTG
This sequence comes from Gryllus longicercus, assembly GCA_038098605.1. NCBI lineage: Eukaryota > Metazoa > Arthropoda > Insecta > Orthoptera > Gryllidae > Gryllus > Gryllus longicercus. Next base: position 774,842 of record JAZDUA010000564.1, on the reverse strand, counting down.
CTTGCACGAAGAAATCCTTCTTTGAACGCAGTGTATACTAAGGGAAGGATTCCTGAATCTCTCCATTAATTTTCATACGAAATCCGGTAGTGATCAATCATCAAAATTTTTAGAAAGTAGATTTTAGGTCAGCGATTTTATTCTGAAATTATTGCAAGCGACATTAATACATAAAACCACGGAATTTGTATGGAATAAAAAATAATTTAAACAGTACCGCTACTCCATCACTAATTGATTGGTTGATTGCACAGCCCCCGCCGGGACACGCTCTACGTTCCCGACCGGTCTCCAGGCATGTGTGCTTGTGTAGTGCGTGTTAGTGTGCGAATGTAAGGGAGAGGATAGCGCGAGGAAGAGGAAAGAAAGATCGCGCGCGGTCCGTTTGGTAGGTTACTGCACCGGCATTCGCCTGGTGTTGATCGGAGAAACCGCGAAAAACTACCGATCAGAGCAGCCGACCGCTAAAATTCTCCTCCAGACAGCGGCTGAATTCAACCTAGCTGGCAAGCTAGTGCCGAAAATCCTACCACCGTCGCGACTCGAGCCTAGGACATCCCGGTCAGAGGGACTACAATGAAATCAGATGATTCCCTGAGCCATCTCTCCCGGTCACTCCAATGAGTTTCCACAGCGTCGAGACTGCTGTCCCGTCGTATCGTCGTCGAGATGCAGCAAGGAGAGTAGCAAACCTTCGCCACTCGCGCGGTGGGCGGTGGGCGGTGGGCGGTGGGTGGTGGGCGGTGGGCGGTGGGCGGTGGGCGGTGGGCGGTGGGCGGTGGGCGCGGGGCGCGGGGCGCGGGTGGCAAGACGGCCACCGGCTGCGCCGCGGAGAGGGTCTCTTATCCCCCGCGGGCAGCGTTTCCGCCCGCCCCCGCTTCCGGGCCGCGTGCGATTTCTCGGCCGCCCCACAAGGCGCTGGCACGCAAGGCGCTTCCCGCCTCAAATCGCCTCTCCCGTTGGCCAACCCAGATGCCCGCCCCTGCCGCCAGAGCGCTCGCCGATCGACCACCCCATGACAACCGAACGAAGGCGCGTACGAAAATGGCCATTCACAATGAAAACGTTGATACAGAGGTGAGCTCATAAATATGTTCTTTTACCATAACATAACATGACTATTCAGAATCACCGTCAACTTAATTGTGCACCCAGTAACTCGCCGATGTCGATAAATAAATATACTCGGCACAGAAACTGTTTGAATACGATTCCAACGATAATAAGTGAAATGAATCCGATTGTGTTTAGAAGATCATATTGATACCAGAAATGATTTTATGGAGCAATTATGCTGTTACGAACTACTGTCGAATCTGAATAAAATAAACTCTAGTTTTGGATGATGCTGCGGTACATGATTGTGTGATGTCCTCAGATTATGTGAAAGCAAATTATACTAAGACTTTAAAGGGCACTGTGAGCCTTTATCATACTATTAATGGAAGACAACTGCTCACTAGTGAACGCAGTGATGTGACCTAGAAAATCTGTGACAAATTAAAATTTCAGTAGTTTCTAATAAACCTTTGATCTACATTTTTTTAATTAGTATTAATATTATTAGTCTATTATTTGTATTTTACATTTTATATTTATATATTAAATTTAATATTTCCGGAATATAAATGAAAATGTACGGATACAATTCTACAATCAATAGAAAACAGTTTTTCGATATTTTAAATCTGCATTTCATTGGAGAATGATACTTATTTCCAAAATAAAGCACTTATAACTTCTCATCACGACTAAATTCGATTCTTCTAAATTTCAAAATTTGTGCATTCAAATACAACAAACACATTCCCAGCTATACCGAAAACGTTACCAACTACCAAACGAAAACATTTTAATCACTCTGTAAAATGTAAGTAAACGTAATTGAAAGAAAAATAAAAATCTTTCAAACTCATACCCGCGAACTTGTAACTTTCGAACTTTCACAGTTGCGTCACGTTTAAGTTCACGTTTACGTTTCAAGTTCATCAATGTGAATGGTTTATTAAGCTTTTGGGTTTACGTTTAAGTTTCATTGTGAATGCGCCTTTAGAGCAATCCTCAGCTCTCCTCGACATGAGAGATCAGGTTTGGAAGATCATCTTGCCACTTTCATGTACCGATCGTTTTGAACACAGATTTCGCTTGAACGTTGAAATGGAACTAGTTTTGTAGAATTAACGATATTTGTAAATATTTACACTACAACTTCATGTTCAATCCCGAACTGAAATAATGCACTTCGATTATGTCCGTAGGTGTAAAAAAATTTTGACAGGTCGATAAAAGTGAGTGATAAAAATGCTGTATCACTATATATCCAAGAAAATTCACACGTTAAACCTGCAAATATAAATTAATATCTATCTGTACCTAAAGAAATGATCCTTTAATCAATAAATACACATGTATTACTTTTCTGGCAATAATTATGTTGCCGTGAAGCTCTTTAAAACAATGATCAGCACTACAAAAATATCTCATTTCACAGTAATTTGATTAAGAAAAGGATAGTTTTATTTTACAAAAACAAACAACCAAATCATAAAAAAATAAACAGTTCTTGAAAATGAACATAATTTAAAATATAACATATTACCGGTAAAAATGCAATAGAAGAAACGTTTAGGAATCGCAAGAAACTGGAGCCTCATCCTAACGATAAAATCTTTTCCCTGAGCCATCTTCAGGAAAACTTTCTTCCTTATGCGTATTCTTCAGTCATGTGAATGTGATATGAAATTTCTGGTCACGTCTTTTCCGCGATAATTCTAACATAATTCCAAGAAGTACTCGTAGATGTATCACATTCATCAGATTACTAGATACTGATATATATTGAGAAGTTGGCCATCGTTCCTGCTATCCCTGTTTTAAAAGCTCTTCCAACGCATATCAAAGAATTTTTCGACTGTGAAAATAAACACATTACCAGTTGCTGATGTCCAATTTATCTTTTTTCAAAATAAGTTATAAGAATGAAGATTTTCAAGCGTTTTCCCTTACACGTCAACAAATTTAAAACTGAAAATGACAAACTAAAAAATAATAAATCTAAAATATTTAGTTAGTGACTTTCATTTACTCGGATCACAGAATCTTCACTCATGAAATAACAGAATATAGCAAATATTTCATAGTATGAGAATGACTCTCACTTACAAGAGGTGTCCATGAGGGAGTTATCTGTCACCTTGATGTGTTTGTTTATGATGCACTCATCAATCATAATATTGACTTCCGAGAATCTCCATGTTCCTGATCTCAGAATATGTTAAATCATCTTCTCCTTCAAAATGCCGTCGTTTTTAATAGAACCTACTTTCACTAGTTTCGGATTTTCCAACAGTCTTCAACTCACTTGAGTCCCTGGGAAAATTTAAATGCAGCACAGACGTACATTGCCATACTCGCCGAAAGGAACATGATGCCACTTAATATTGTTAATAGTAATAATATTAAATGATTAATATTAAAGAGTAACAAAAATAGAATATCCACAATAGAATATCCAATGAAAGCAAATAAATCCTGCTACGCCATTTTGCGGTAAATATTATACTTGAAAGAAGATATGAATGCAATATGTCTACTTCACATTAAATTTTGGGGGTACTGGCCTCTTCGTCAAAAAACATATGTAAAGACAGACCTTACACCCAAGCATCAGTTATTGACGCGAAACAAAAATTACCACACCCACACAGTTTTTTTCTCCACAATAATATGTTTCCTCAAGAAACCAAGAATCAGTTATAAGCAGTACTCCTACCTTTCTCACTGCAGTTACGGACGGTACCTTTAGGAAATGCTTTAAAATGCGAATGGCGCAAAGATCAGCATGCGTCTAGAAAGTGTCAATAACTGCTGAATGGAATGCTGAATTATAATATAAGAATATGAAATGCAATCACTCTATTACCGAAGAAAGTAATTAAAAAATTTTCATGAATTAGATTGTGTTGACAGCAATACAACCACCTAAGCTGTGAAATTTGCAAAGTAGTAAAAAGCTAGCAAACACTTACACACGTCAACTCAAATTAGGGGTTGTGCTGAATGGCATACTTCGTTCTTCAAATTGTAATGAAACAATGCACGTATGCGAAATAAAAATAAAAGCATACCTGAAAGTGTCTGACTAGGTACGCCAGCTGCATGTCGTACAAGTGAATAAACATAGACATACAGATGTAGGAGATTCATCAGATAGCCCACAAGACGTTTGTTTGTTCGTTAGCACTGTTCGTTAGCCCCGGTCTCCTTGCAGCGAACGCCACCACTCGCAGAGAACACGGTGCATGCTACCGCTTAACAAAGCACACTGATCAACCGGTCTGTGTAAACGACGCATCAGCTGTCAACCCACCTAAAAGCCTATTGTCGAGATACGAAGGTGTCATTGTATAGATAAGATAAAGAGTGCTGAATCTCAATGATTCGCCACTCAAATCGGAAGTAACAGATTTTCTACTCCCATGCTCACCCTAAACTCGCAGCGACCTTGTGTAAATATATTCCGTATCAAACCGGGATTTTGTTTCGATGACGAAATGTTGTCGAAACGTGTCGAAGCGCACGCAGTAGACAAGGTAGCGCGACACATTTCGTGATTCGCACATCCCCCTCCACGGCGCTTATCGGCTTCGAGCTTTTCAACAGACGCGCTGGAATCCTATTTTAAGCCGTGTGACCTCATGGTCTATTTAGCACTGAAAATTATACATACAAATCAAATGAAAGGAAACCATTTATACACAAATATGCTTAACCAAGTAATCTGACGGTTTATAGTCGCTTCTACCTGTTTTATGAAATACTGAAAATTAAATAATTTCGATAACATACGACTGGTGCAATCAGTAGTGCGAGATAGTGTCATGTGTGTCAGACAGCGGACCCTTAATCCAGTGACCAATGAGGTCAATGTATCTCCTAAATGGAGAAACCTCGTATAGGACGCATACTCGAAACGAGCTGCAGGAAATCATTCTCTCCCCACAAACCGTTTTCACCGAAAGCAGCATTCTCGAATCCCACTTATCGGAGACGCATTTTCCGTGCCTGCAACAGCCGTCCCCCCCCCCCCACTCTTCCGGTCTTTGTGTCCCGATACGGTCCGCGTGTATCGGTAGGATGAAGGCATTCGTCTTGGCGCAACCCACAAATGAGGCGAACCGCGGCGCCGCCGGCGCCCCGCCGGGAACTGGATCCGCGCTTTAGGTAGAAAGTCGTTTCGCAGCAAAATTAAGAAGAGGGACATCTAATTACGTCGATTGAGATATCTGCATCGTTAGTGCGAATGACGGGCAACCGATCGATTGATCGGGCGCGCAGGTCGGCTGCTCTGACCGGTTGCTTTTCGGGGAATTTCTCTGCAGGTTCGAGGTGACTTCCAAGAAAACGGTTCGTGTTTAACGAGAAATGTCCCCGAGTTCTAACAGGTGGTAGCACGGTCCGTTTAATCGACGCTTGATCGAAACGAAGGCAAACATACGAGATCGTTGAAATCCGTTATTTACACGAGAGAGCTTGAACCTTATGAGCGAAAATACACCTAGCAAGTAATTAAACCTTGAAAATGAAAAAACAAAAAAAAACAAAAAAATCGTTTCAAAATTTGTATGAACACAACAACAAACATCATTTTATGAGGTAGGTGCTATAATGATGGATAAAAAGTTCATATTTTGCTTGATAATTTTGTGCGACTTTCCTGTTTACTTTCGTATTCTTCTGAACTTTCAAGCTGTCAGCACTACACGTAGCTAATATATGAGTAATTCCAAATACCATATGTGCTTGATTTTTGAAAAATCTACAAGATGTATTCTGAGTAAAACAGACAAAACAGCTCCAATTTGCGTGACGATATAACATTTTCAGTATTGCTATTGATGGTTTGTACTAATATTAATTTTCAGGTCTGTGTGGCATCTCAGACACTTTAAACAGATTTAAAAGTTTTTTTCGCATTTAAATATTTGAGGATTTTCAATCAGATTAGAATGATAGGAGAAAGAAAAAGAAAAAGAAAAAAAAGAAAAAAAGTTCCCATCAGCAGACGGAGACGTGTCGAATGACATTTCGCTTGTCTCCACTGGTGGACCGAAAGGGGCCTCACAGTGAGTGACGTATAGACGGGCAAACACAGGTTACTATATGGTTTCAGGTTACTATTACAGTAGAGAGGATATTCATATTTCAACAGAGGAAGCACGGCCTAAACAGAAGCGTGCGATTCCGCCTCGCAGTGCACCTGTCGCGGCGGCGGCGGCGGCGGCGGCGGCGGCGCGTGAAGCCAGGGAGGGGCGCCCCCCCGCCGAATAAACACTCGGGTGAAAAGCCGCCCAGACGGCGCTGACCAGCGAAGGTCGGCGAGGCCGCGGGGCGGGGCGACTCGGGTTTCTCCGCGGGCCACCGCCGCCGCACGCACTGGGCCCAAGCGGCCCACATCGTACGCGCGAAAATAAACAAGCACGCAAGGAATACAAAAAAACGTGGTGTTTACTAACAGAATCATTACCGCTTCTAGTCCAAGCTTTTTGGGTGATCTTCTGCGGTCGTTTGGTTAATGACAGGATGGCATAGATGAAGTCGTAGGCTTCCGCGGCCACAGTCATATGCATGATCTTGGCTGACCGGGTGACACCGCGTCGAAGGCTGTGTTGCCGACGTTTCGATCATCTTGACGTGGTGGTCTTCCTCAGGGCTGCTAAGACATACCAGCCAGTGCAGGGCATACCAGCCCTGAGGAAGTCCACGATAAGATAGTCGAAACGTCGGCAACACAGCCTTCGATGAGGCGTCACCCGCACGGCCAAGATCGTGCATAAAACTAATCGAACATCTCTAAAGTATTCAGTTATCCATGTCAGTTAAGATGTCAGTTATTCATTAAATTACATTGAACAGGAGACCATAAAAATGACCAAACCTTTCACGATGTCATTCCGTTTGTACAATGAAAATGTCTTCCTCTGGAATTGTATAATTTCGTATAATTGAATTAAAGTATGAAGTAAAGAGAGACATCGCAAGAAGCTTATGATAAAACGGACTCCTTCATTTACACAGAATTAATATTACCATGCATACTTCATTTACGCATACCCGTTTCGCTGAAATTCTTGCCACGGATTAAACAAAATACGCAGCCGGTTCGGATGGCCGATATCGCTAAGGCAGTAGTGCCGTAGCGATCTCGGACCGAAGGATCGCGGGTTCGAGTCCCGCCTCGGGCATGGTTGTATTGTGTTCGTCCTTTCCCCCCCTATCATCACCATATCGTGTCATACTCATAGTTATCTATACCGTTGCACGCTATAGTGGTCGCTAATGACCTAGTAGTTGATGCGACCTTAAATAACAAAACAATTCACTTCGTGTTAGTGGAGTTTTTTCTTCCCCACTTATCTCTATTCTTTTATTGCCGCCTTTGGGACACAAATATTTCATTTCATTGCAAGAGATGTTTTTAATGAAATATCTAAATCATTTACATCTGGATTTCGGATGTTAATAGACGTAGATGACATTTTTGTGCTCAGACTGCATTAACTGCAATTTGTATTATTTTCTGACAAAATGCTACAACCATCCCCATCTATTTTAATATGTGTTCCAATAAATATTAACATTAGTAATATTACAAGTCGTGTTTTTATAATAACGTGATGATGTAATATCAGAAAACGTATCGATTTTCCGTTTTGAGAGATTATCTATTTTGTGACCTGATCATGTATTGCTGATAGATTAAATCTGTTCTCCATTCTTATAATGTCTGTAGAAACGACTTGTTAATAAAGAAGTATTATCGACTAGAAAGAAAACGTGAAGAGCGAAGAACGCCGAGACCATAATATTCTTCCGATCTCCAATTGAATTGAATTGAAATGAAGTGAAGTGAATTAGTTGATGTGACCTTAAATAAAAAAAATAAAAAATAAATAAAAACAGCAACATTTTTGGCGAGGTTCGGCCCAGTGTGCAGCAACCGGCACCTTTTCCTCCAGCCGCGCCGCGCGTCTGTCACGCACTCGCCGGCTTTCGGCCGGGGCTTGACCTCCGCGGCGCCGCCAAGCCAGTTTTCTTCCCGTAAGCCACCGCTGGACGCGGGTTGACCGGGCGGCGCGGCAGAGAAACCGGGTCGCCGGAGGAGCGTCGTCGTGGGCACCCGGGTGCCGAGGGAAAAGACGTAAACACGGGATCCAGTCGCCACTGTGCTGCCCGTCCACAAACATGTCACGAGCATCCCTGAATCTCTCTCGCTTTCCAGTTTTCTCTCGCAGAGAATAGATCGTTATTGGAGATCGGAAGCGTATTATGGTCTCGACGTTCTTCGCTCGTCACGTTTTCTTTCTAGTCCATAATACTTCTTTATTAACAAGTCGTTTCTACAGACATTATAAGAATGGAGAACAGATTTAATCTTTCAGCAATACATGATCAGGTCACAAAATAGATCTCTCAAAATGGAAAACCGATACGTTTTCTGATATTACATCATCACGTAATTATAAAAACACGACTTGTAATATTACAAATGTTAATATTTATTGGAACACATATTATAATAGATGGGAATGGTTGTGGCATTTTCTCAGAAAATTATACAAACTGCAGTTAATGCATTTTGAGCACAAAAATGTCATCTATGTCTATTAACATCCGAAATCCAGATGTAAATTATTTAGATATTTTATTAAAAATATATCTTGCAATGAAAGGAGATATTTGAAAAAAGAATAGAGATAAGTAGGGAAGAAAAAACTCCACTAACACGAAGTGATTTTTTTTTTTTTTTGTTATTTAAGGTCCTATCAACTTCTAGGTTATTAGCGACCACTATTGCGTGTAACGGCATGGTAACTATTAGGATATGATTATAGGGGGGCGTTAAAAAAACACGAACACAATACAACTATGTCCGAGACGGGACACGAACCCACGCTTCTTCGGTTCGAGATCGCTACGTCACTACTGCCTTAGCGATCTCCACCATCCGGACCGACACGAAGTGAATTTGTCTTTTAGAAAGGAAATATATTTAAATTCTCTAGACTCCGAGATCAACATCTCCGCACGGAGTTTCACCAATACACGACAATTTTAATAGGCTTCACACCTGAAACTCCGTCCCCAGCTGCAATGGGCCACGCGAAAGCAAGCAGCAAGGAGACCTGCGTCCCGCTAGGTGTGGAGAGGTCGAAATGGAAAAGGGAAATCACGAAACTGGCTTTGTTTTAGGCGAAAGCAACGCTCAAGTGCGAGAGTTTCGCGAAAAGTAACGACTGGTTCTATGTGAGAAAGTCCCTAAAGAAAGGGTCACGTATCAAATGAATTAGAATGATTAATCTTAAACACTTTCATTAATCTTAAACACTTTCGTGTCACAGAAAGCTTTCAAAATCGTTTTGTAAGCATTGAAAATGAGTATGTAGAGGAGGTGTACCTCGAGTTAGGCAACACATTCCACTGACGATGGCCGAAACGCGAAAAAATGAAAAAATATTTTCCTACGTTAATAGCGATTCGATAGTCCTCGATTTCATGATGGTTCATCATAAATGCGACACCACTTTCCAATAAATTCTTGAAAGAAATATGTAACAAATAAAACAAACACGTTTTAGAAACTCTGCTTCAATTGCATTGACGACTGATATTGCCTTGCCTTAAGAAACTAGAGGATATTGTACGCAGAAAATTATTTGATCTCTACTGAAATCACCTCGAGATATTTCATACGTTTTAAAATCAGCGAACTACGCTACGACGATGCTCTACAAATTCCAATGGTCATGATAATGTACTTTTAGCATTATTTCCTGGGTACATTTCAATACTGAATTCAACTTTCTACTTCCTTGGAGTCTGCTTCAGAGGTTTGCATGCCGAATTAATCAAATGACAAAGGAGTTGAGGATTTTGATGCTTGAACTTGCCACAGGAAAAAGATTGGCTCGTAAATAACATAATGTCTGGTATTCATGTGCTGATGTTTAACTTTTCAGTGTTGCGTTTACCAAGTCACGTAGCCCTCGCGTAAGGTATTAGTCTCCAATTAATGAACAAATTATAATGAACTTCCTTTTAATACACGACATGATCGTTATTTCCTTATTTTCTTCTGACGGACATTCAGATTCACATAAAGGGCTTGAGGGAGCGCCAACATAAGCTACAGCTAAATACAGCAAGCCTGCTCACATGTGTAAGTTAATATTTCCATTTTGGTCGAAGTGTGTCTCTTCTTGGTACTGCCGCAAGCCCTTCATAAATATCAATTAAAAGTATGTAATGCATGATGTAATGCAGGTCACATTTCCACCAAATAAGATATACGTATTAACATTTTCGAATAGAAAGCGATGTACTGCAGCTAATCATGATATTGCTCCACGCTCTTCCAATATAGTGATAGAAAATTGAATGAGATAGATACATTTTTAAAATGTTCATTCAATATTTCGCAAAAAAATAGATACAACATTTCCATGGTAACTTAAACTACTGTAAGAATTCATACATATACTCCTACATTAAATTAAGAAGTAATGATTGAGAAAATAAATATTTTTTTCTTCTGATTATACTTCAGTATTTTGCGAACAATAACCATCAAAAGCTTCCAATTAAATTGAGACTCGTGTCAAGTCACGTGCTGCAAAGCGTTTATTTTTCGATCAAATTCGCAAAGAAACCTTCCCTCATTTGCAAGTTTCGCTGATCCGCTTTACGTCACCCGAAGCGTCATAATCGTCCGAGAGACCTTTTATATCCGCGCAGCTCGGTACCAGAGCGGGCGCAACGGCTCTAAAAATAGCCGACGATCGCGCTCGTCCTTTTCCCAATGCCGCCGCCGCCGTCGAGCCGCCTAATAAACTCGCAGGCGCCGAGGGGGGTGGAGGCGGGGGGCTGAGGCGGGCGAAACCGGCCGGTGCGGCGAGGCGCGTGGACGATGGCAGGCGCCGCTCTGCCCAGGCTCTTTCCGAGTGAAGGTGAACGAGCAGAGCGGCCCACGCGGCACGCACAGGGCCGGACACGGAGAAGAGGACCCACTAATCATCTCTCTAAAGAATACACTAAGGAAACATCATTGTTGGGTTCAATTTTTAAAAAAAGGAACATCGACACAAAATTATGTTTGAGTGCTACTGCTAGAAAATAAATTACCCCCCCCTCCCTATTCATTGGTTGAGTAGTGACTCCGGTCGCGGCAATTCCTAAGGTCATTAGTCCCGTAAGTAAAGTATTTTATCGCGGGAGGTTGCGGTGGGCCGGACAAGGAGAAGAGGACCCACTAATCATCTCTCTGAATAATACACTAAGGAAACATCATTATTGGGTGCAATTAAAAAAAAAGAAACATCGCCACAAAATTCTCTATGAGTGCTACTGCTAGAAACTAAATTACCCCCATTGATTGATTGATTGATTGATTGATTGATTGAGTAGTGACTCCGGTCGCGGCAATTCCTAAGGTCATTAGTCCCGTAAGTAAAGTATTTTTATCGCGGTAGGTTGCAGTGGGCCGGACAAGGAGAAAAGGATCCACTACTCTTCTCTGTAAATAATACCCTTACGAAATATCTTTCTTTTTAAATTGAAGGTCACATGAACTCCTACATCATTAGCGACCACTATTCCGTGTAACGGTATGGTAACTATGAGGATGACACGATATGATGATGGTAGGGGGTGAAAGGACGAACGCAATACAACCATGCCCGAGGCGGGACTCGAACCCGCGATCCTTCGATCCAAGATCGCTACGGCACTACTGCCTTACCGATCTTGGCCATCCCTAACAAGGAGATACCATTGTTGGGTACAATTTAAAAAAAAAAGAAACATCAACACAAAATCCTGTATGAGTGCTACTGCTAGAAAGTAAATTACCTCCCCATTGATTGATTGATTGATTGATTGATTGATTGAGTAGTGATTCCGGGCGCGTCAATTGCTAAGGTCATTAGTCCCGTAAGCATAGTATTTTCATCGCGGGAGGTTGCAGTGACAATCTCTCGCTGGATGACGAGGTTCGGCGCTGACATACATGTCAGCTAATGGGGTTTTCCCCAACTAGTATCTCCCACCAGCGAGAGACACCTCTCCTGCCGGAACAAGCTCTAAGCTCCAGACTGGCCTCCCTATATGTGTGATTGTGTAGTGGATGTAAGTGTGTGATAGTGTGTGAGTGTGTGTGTGTGAGTGTGTGTGAGTGTGTGTGTGTGAGTGTGTGTGAGTGTGTGTGTGTGAGTGTGTGAGAGTGTGTGAGAGTGTGTGAGAGTGTGTGAGAGTGTGTGAGAGTGTGTGAGTGTGTGAGAGTGTGTGAGAGTGTGTGAGAGTGTGTGTGAGTGTGAGTGTGTGTGAGTGTGTGTGAGTGTGTGTGAGTGTGTGTGTGTGTGTGTGTGTACTGGGTGAGAATAGGAGACGGAAGACGAAGGAAAGATCGCGCGCCGTCCGTGGTCAGTTTGTCAAGAGACTGCTCTGGCATTCGCCTGGCGTTGATCGTAGAAACCACGGTGAGATCAGCCGGTCACTACCGATCAGAGAAGACGGCTGCTAGAATTCTCCTCCAGACAGCGGGTGAACTCGAAAATCCTGCCACTGTCGGGGCTCGAACCTTAGGACTTCTCGGTCAGGCCCACTACACAGTGACTTCAAATGACGTCCTGAGTCAGCCACGTCGCCCCCTCCCCATCGCTAGCTGCATTAAAAAGGATCAAGACGAAACACTGAGATCAGGTTTACGAGCTCCTTACGCAACGAGTTGTTTCGTATGATGTCTATAAAATGAGACCTTATTGAACGTTCTACACATTTTTTGGAGGGTACTGGGTGACAGAATCTTCGGAAGTGGGGTTTGCGTATGAAACTATTTTCACTTTTAAAATAATGAATTAAAAAGTTATGAATGTTCGCACAGTTTAACTTAATAATTATAATTATTATAACAATAACAAAGAAGATCAAAAGATATTAGCTCTGGACGAAACCTTCCTCATACGGACTTTAAGCAAGCTTGATAGAGGATGCGTGTTGCCAAAGAGCTACGAATAATGTTGGCAGGATAGCGGTACATACTTCGCTACAATAGGCCGTGACTCAGGGAGTATCGCCTGAGACTCAGAGAGTAGTTAAAGCTGTTGCGGACGTATGTGTTATTTCCAATCTGCATTATGAATATCGAGCCGCCATATTAGAATTTTGCCAACAACATTCTCGATTTCTGCATTCTGCCCTTGGCTTAACAAAAACACCCACGTATCAAAACCCAAAACGTGTTCAAGCCTCTTTTGTATTCAAAAGCTCGCATGCCCGCATCGCCCATCAGTTCTGCCGAACGGGAAAAGGTCTTGGGCCGTGTGTCTCACGCTCCGTTCGACGTGCTGCAACTTTCGTCACGGCATTGTACGAATACGATGGATGCAGCACGTCTATTGCAATGATCGTGGCCCTTTCTTGCACGCAGCGCATTCCGAAAGTCTCACAAAACAAAATCACGTCAATCTACTTTTGGTCAATGCAAAACATTTTGGGGATACAAGTGAGGCATGAGAACTCGACAACGGAGGTTGCTAACGTTTCATTACGAACACTATTAAAGAATTGTTTTTCTACAACACAAATAATTTCTTTAACTTTTACTTCATAAGTTGCCTAATATTTTGGTGGAAAACAAGTAAAGCGTGGAGGTCGACAACAGAGGTTCCTAACGTTTGACTACCAACCCCATCAAAGAACTGTTTTCCTACGACACAAATAATTTCTTTCAATTTTCACTTCATTCATTAGTTGCCTAATGTTTGGAGGTAAAACAAATAAGGCGTGGAGGTCGACAACGAGGTACCTAACGTTTGACTACCAACCCCATCAAAGCACTGTTTTCCTACGACACAAATACTTTCTTTCAATTTTCACTTCATTCATTAGTTGCCTAATGTTTGGAGGTAAAACAAATAAGGCGTGGAGGTCGACAACGAGGTACCTAACGTTTGACTACCAACCCCATCAAAGCACTGTTTTCCTACGACACAAATACTTTCTTTCAATTTTCACTTCATTCATTAGTTGCCTAATGTTTGGAGGTAAAACAAATAAGGCGTGGAGGTCGACAACGAGGTACCTAACGTTTGACTACCAACCCCATCAAAGCACTGTTTTCCTACGACACAAATACTTTCTTTCAATTTTCACTTCATTCATTAGTTGCCTAATGTTTGGAGGTAAAACAAATAAGGCGTGGAGGTCGACAACGAGGTACCTAACGTTTGACTACCAACCCCATCAAAACACTGTTTTCTTACGACACAAATACTTTCTTTCCATTTTCACTTCATTCATTAGTTGCCTAATGTTTGGAGGTAAAACAAATAAGGCGTGGAGGTCGACAACGAGGTACCTAACGTTTGACTACCAACCCCATCAAAGCACTGTTTTCCTACGACACAAATACTTTCTTTCAATTTTCACTTCATTCATTAGTTGCCTAATGTTTGGAGGTAAAACAAATAAGGCGTGGAGGTCGACAACGAGGTACCTAACGTTTGACTACCAACCCCATCAAAACACTGTTTTCTTACGACACAAATACTTTCTTTCCATTTTCACTTCATTCATTAGTTGCCTAATGTTTGGAGGTAAAACAAATAAGGCGTGGAGGTCGACAACGAGGTACCTAACGTTTGACTACCAACCCCATCAAAGCACTGTTTTCCTACGACACAAATACTTTCTTTCAATTTTCACTTCATTCATTAGTTGCCTAATGTTTGGAGGTAAAACAAATAAGGCGTGGAGGTCGACAACGAGGTACCTAACGTTTGACTACCAACCCCATCAAAACACTGTTTTCTTACGACACAAATGCTTTCTTTCCATTTTCACTTCATTCATTAGTTGCCTAATGTTTGGAGGTAAAACAAATAAGGCGTGGAGGTCGACAACGAGGTACCTAACGTTTGACTACCAACCCCATCAAAGCACTGTTTTCCTACGACACAAATACTTTCTTTCAATTTTCACTTCATTCATTAGTTGCCTAATGTTTGGAGGTAAAACAAATAAGGCGTGGAGGTCGACAACGAGGTACCTAACGTTTGACTACCAACCCCATCAAAACACTGTTTTCTTACGACACAAATACTTTCTTTCCATTTTCACTTCATTCATTAGTTGCCTAATGTTTGGAGGTAAAACAAATAAGGCGTGGAGGTCGACAACGAGGTACCTAACGTTTGACTACCAACCCCATCAAAGCACTGTTTTCCTACGACACAAATACTTTCTTTCAATTTTCACTTCATTCATTAGTTGCCTAATGTTTGGAGGTAAAACAAATAAGGCGTGGAGGTCGACAACGAGGTACCTAACGTTTGACTACCAACCCCATCAAAGCACTGTTTTCCTACGACACAAATACTTTCTTTCAATTTTCACTTCATTCATTAGTTGCCTAATGTTTGGAGGTAAAACAAATAAGGCGTGGAGGTCGACAACGAGGTACCTAACGTTTGACTACAAACCCCATCAAAGAACTGTTTTCCTACGACACAAATAATTTCTTTCAATTTGCACTTCATTCATAAATTGCCCAATATTTTGGTGGAAAACAATGAATATTCAACCGACGCTTTTAGGGTAATTTGGGCTCACTGCGCGCGGCTGAATTGCACAAGCGCTGACGCAAGGAGCGGGCCGTCCACCTACTCGCCCGCGTGGCCGGCGCGCGGGAAGAGCGGGGCGGGGCGGGGCGGGGGCGGGGCGGGGGCGGGGCGGGGCGGGGCGGGGCGGGGGCGGGGCGGGGCGGGGGCGGGGCGGGGGCGGGGCGGGGGGGCGGGGCGGGGGGCGGGGCGGGGCGGGGGCGGAGCGGGGCGGGGGCGGGGGCGGGCGCGTGGGCGGGGCGGGGCGGGGCGGGGCGCTGGTCTTTGGCGGAGAGTAAATCTTGCGCGTCCGCCGCCCGCGCCCGAGTGGCCGAGCGGCGTGCGCAAACACTCCGGGGCCTCGATGCGCGTGCGCACTCCGTTTGCGGTGGCGGCGGCGAATTGAGGCCACGCGGCACCTGGCGTAACCATCATGGTGCTCCGGGGGAAGTGGGGGAAACAGAGAATGAAAGAATTATATTGGTTCGCCTGTGGGCGATGTGTGCGCACCTAACGACTGCCGACTGTGGCACCCGTGATGAGTATAGTCTATTACGATTCAAATCAAGATTTGTTTTTGTTTTTTGTTTTTTCCTTTCCTGAAATCTTTGTTAGTTTTTGAGAAATATCTAGTTCTATATCAGTGCTCTATTCTAAACTACTGCGATTCAAATCCAAGATTTTTTTTGTTCCTGTAATATTTTTTAGTGTTTGAGAAATGGCTAGAATAGAGCACGAATATAGAATGTGGTATGTATTTACGAATAGAGCACGTGGTAAGACATTTTCTGTTCTGTTTTATAAGAATTTCTGTCATGTAATTGACTGAGGCTCGGAGAGTACAACGAAATATATGATATGTTCGTTCTATTCCAATAAAACGATCAGCTAGAAATTTATTAGCATATGCTAAATGGGATATTACAAAATTAGTAATCGTGAATATTAAAATATCTTAAAATAATAACTACATGCAAAAATAAGGTTATAACACAAAGATCTATAATATCAAAAATTAGAAAAAATTGAAATTTATGTGGTAAAATACAACGCGCTCGTGACATACTCCCACACACAGCAAAAAGCACTTAGTTAAAAGGCTCAGGCGAGAGAATAATTAATGCGTACGAAACAGCTGTTATTTGAGAAATTGCGACCAACCGCAAATACCCTTTGCAGGTCTTGAAATTTCAGTAGTGACAAGTATTTAATCAATTTCACAGCGAAGTAATAATTAAAGTTCACGCCAAGTCATTAATGGGGAAACTCATAAATCTGCACACGCAAGGAGACTTGTCAACTAATATAGACAGAGTGCTTGCTGCAAAGAAATTTTAATAACACGAAACTTGCGAACGATACGTTTTCTTCCAATCTACTTTTATATGTTTTCTTAAAAATTGTGCAGTCTGGGAAATTCTAAAGCTACGAAAATTCAAACGGTTATTAAATCATTTTAAAAACCGAACCAACCTTGAGACGAAGCCACGCGGCGTGTTTTAAGGTCACGGGCATACTACAGATTACTCACAATGTCACAATAACGTCTGGCTGATACGTTATTACACGGTTGAGCAACAGTTTATTTCCCTCGCGGTAATTGTCAAGTTCCTCACACGAGTAAGCGTCGTGCGTGGCATCGCTTGTCACGGTGCCCGCGCCTCTTTGGTGGGCGGTGGGCGCGGCTTCCTCAGCATTGGATCCTCCGTGGAAGACCGACCGTAATGTGTTCCGACAAACTCGGAACACGTCGCCGATAAAAGATGAGAGGGACGGAGATGAAAAAGGAATTGAACCAATCGTGTGCAAAAGGTGCACCCTCCGTTGCGTTCCTCCACTTAATAATTCTGTAATGTGAAATCTCGGATCCTCCGGTGAAAGACCGACCGTAATGTGTTCCGACAAACTCGGAACACGTCGCCGATAAAAGATGAGAAAGACGAAGATGAAAAAGGAATTGAACCAATCGTGTGCAAAAGGTGCACCCTCCGTTGCGTTCCTCCATTCATTATTCTGTAATGTGAAATCTCGGATCCTCCGTGGAAGACCGACCGTAATGTGTTCCGACAAACTCGGAACACGTCCCCGATAAAAGATGAGAAAGACTGAGATGAAAAAGGAATTGAACCAATCGTGTGCAAAAGGTGCACCCTCCGTTGCGTTCCTCCATTCATTATTCTGTAATGTGAAATCTCGGATCCTCCGTGGAAGACCGACCGTAATGTGTTCCGACAAACTCGGAACAAGTCCCCGATAAAAGATGAGAGGGACTGAGATGAAAAAGGAATTGAACTAATCGTGTGCCAAAGTTGCACCCTCCGTTGCGTTCCTCCATTCATTATTCTGTAATGTGAAATCTCGGATCCTCCGTGGAAGACCGACCGTAATGTGTTCCGACAAACTCGGAACAAGTCCCCGATAAAAGATGAGAGGGACTGAGATGAAAAAGGAATTGAACTAATCGTGTGCCAAAGTTGCACCCTCCGTTGCGTTCCTCCATTCATTATTCTGTAATGTGAAATCTCGGATCCTCCGTGGAAGACCGACCGTAATGTGTTCCGACAAACTCGGAACACGTTGCCGATAAAAGATGAGAGGGACGGAGATGAAAAAGGAATTGAACCAATCGTGTGCAAAAGGTGCACCCTCCGTTGCGTTCCTCCATTCATTATTCTGTAATGTGAAATCTCGGATCCTCCGTGGAAGACCGACCGTAATGGGTTCCGACAAACTCGGAACACGTCCCCGATAAAAGATGAGAAAGACTGAGATGAAGAAGGAATTGAACCAATCGTGTGCCAAAGTTGCACCCTCCGTTGCGTTCCTCCATTCATTATTCTGTAATGTGAAATCTCGGATCCTCCGTGGAAGACCGACCGTAATGGGTTCCGACAAACTCGGAACACGTCCCCGATAAAAGATGAGAAAGACTGAGATGAAGAAGGAATTGAACCAATCGTGTGCCAAAGTTGCACCCTCCGTTGCGTTCCTCCATTCATTATTCTGCAATGTGAAATCTCGGATCCTCCGTGGAAGACCGACCGTAATGTGTTCCGACAAACTCGGAACACGTTGCCGATAAAAGATGAGAGGGACGGAGATGAAAAAGGAATTGAACCAATCGTGTGCAAAAGGTGCACCCTCCGTTGCGTTCCTCCATTCATTATTCTGTAATGTGAAATCTCGGATCCTCCGTGGAAGACCGACCGTAATGGGTTCCGACAAACTCGGAACACGTCCCCGATAAAAGATGAGAAAGACTGAGATGAAGAAGGAATTGAACCAATCGTGTGCCAAAGTTGCACCCTCCGTTGCGTTCCTCCATTCATTATTCTGTAATGTGAAATCTCGGATCCTCCGTGGAAGACCGGCCGTAATGTGTTCCGACAAACTCGGAACAAGTCCCCGATAAAAGATGAGAAAGACTGAGATGAAAAAGGAATTGAACCAATCGTGTGCAAAAGGTGCACCCTCCGTTGCGTTCCTCCATTCATTATTCTGTAATGTGAAATCTCGGATCCTCCGTGGAAGACCGGCCGTAATGTGTTCCGACAAACTCGGAACACGTCCCCGATAAAAGATGAGAAAGACTGAGATGAAAAAGGAATTGAACCAATCGTGTGCAAAAGGTGCACCCTCCGTTGCGTTCCTCCATTCATTATTCTGTAATGTGAAATCTCGGATCCTCCGTGGAAGACCGACCGTAATGGGTTCCGACAAACTCGGAACAAGTCCCCGATAAAAGATGAGAAAGACTGAGATGAAAAAGGAATTGAACCAATCGTGTGCAAAAGGTGCACCCTCCGTTGCGTTCCTCCATTCATTATTCTGTAATGTGAAATCTCGGATCCTCCGTGGAAGACAGACCGTAATGTGTTCCGACAAACTCGGAACAAGTCCCCGATAAAAGATGAGAGGGACGGAGATGAAAAAGGAATTGAACCAATCGTGTGCCAAAGTTGCACCCTCCGTTGCGTTCCTCCATTCATTATTCTGTAATGTGAAATCTCGGATCCTCCGTGGAAGACCGGCCGTAATGTGTTCCGACAAACTCGGAACACGTCCCCGATAAAAGATGAGAAAGACTGAGATGAAGAAGGAATTGAACCAATCGTGTGCCAAAGTTGCACCCTCCGTTGCGTTCCTCCATTCATTATTCTGTAATGTGAAATCTCGGATCCTCCGTGGAAGACCGACCGTAATGTGTTCCGACAAACTCGGAACAAGTCCCCGATAAAAGATGAGAGGGACGGAGATGAAAAAGGAATTGAACCAATCGTGTGCAAAAGGTGCACCCTCCGTTGCGTTCCTCCATTCATTATTCTGTAATGTGAAATCTCGGATCCTCCGTGGAAGACCGGCCGTAATGTGTTCCGACAAACTCGGAACTCGTCCCCGATAAAAGATGAGAAAGACGAAGATGAAAAAGGAATTGAACCAATCGTGTGCCAAAGTTGCACCCTCCGTTGCGTTCCTCCATTCATTATTCTGTAATGTGAAATCTCGGATCCTCCGTGGAAGACCGGCCGTAATGTGTTCCGACAAACTCGGAACACGTCCCCGATAAAAGATGAGAGGGACGGAGATGAAAAAGGAATTGAACCAATCGTGTGCAAAAGGTGCACCCTCCGTTGCGTTCCTCCATTCATTATTCTGTAATGTGAAATCTCGGATCCTCCGTGGAAGACCGACCGTAATGTGTTCCGACAAACTCGGAACTCGTCCCCGATAAAAGATGAGAAAGACGAAGATGAAAAAGGAATTGAACCAATCGTGTGCAAAAGGTGCACCCTCCGTTGCGTTCCTCCATTCATTATTCTGTAATGTGAAATCTCGGATCCTCCGTGGAAGACAGACCGTAATGTGTTCCGACAAACTCGGAACACGTCCCCGATAAAAGATGAGAAAGACTGAGATGAAGAAGGAATTGAACCAATCGTGTGCCAAAGTTGCACCCTCCGTTGCGTTCCTCCATTCATTATTCTGTAATGTGAAATCTCGGATCCTCCGTGGAAGACCGGCCGTAATGTGTTCCGACAAACTCGGAACACGTCCCCGATAAAAGATGAGAAAGACTGAGATGAAGAAGGAATTGAACCAATCGTGTGCCAAAGTTGCACCCTCCGTTGCGTTCCTCCATTCATTATTCTGTAATGTGAAATCTCGGATCCTCCGTGGAAGACCGGCCGTAATGTGTTCCGACAAACTCGGAACACGTCCCCGATAAAAGATGAGAAAGACGAAGATGAAAAAGGAATTGAACCAATCGTGTGCAAAAGGTGCACCCTCCGTTGCGTTCCTCCATTCATTATTCTGTAATGTGAAATCTCGGATCCTCCGTGGAAGACCGACCGTAATGTGTTCCGACAAACTCGGAACACGTCCCCGATAAAAGATGAGAAAGACGAAGATGAAAAAGGAATTGAACCAATCGTGTGCAAAAGGTGCACCCTCCGTTGCGTTCCTCCATTCATTATTCTGTAATGTGAAATCTCGGATCCTCCGTGGAAGACCGACCGTAATGTGTTCCGACAAACTCGGAACACGTCCCCGATAAAAGATGAGAAAGACGAAGATGAAAAAGGAATTGAACCAATCGTGTGCAAAAGGTGCACCCTCCGTTGCGTTCCTCCATTCATTATTCTGTAATGTGAAATCTCGGATCCTCCGTGGAAGACCGACCGTAATGTGTTCCGACAAACTCGGAACACGTCCCCGATAAAAGATGAGAGGGACGGAGATGAAAAAGGAATTGAACCAATCGTGTGCAAAAGGTGCACCCTCCGTTGCGTTCCTCCATTCATTATTCTGTAATGTGAAATCTCGGATCCTCCGTGGAAGACCGACCGTAATGTGTTCCGACAAACTCGGAACACGTCCCCGATAAAAGATGAGAAAGACTGAGATGAAGAAGGAATTGAACCAATCGTGTGCCAAAGTTGCACCCTCCGTTGCGTTCCTCCATTCATTATTCTGTAATGTGAAATCTCGGATCCTCCGTGGAAGACCGGCCGTAATGTGTTCCGACAAACTCGGAACAAGTCCCCGATAAAAGATGAGAAAGACTGAGATGAAAAAGGAATTGAACCAATCGTGTGCAAAAGGTGCACCCTCCGTTGCGTTCCTCCATTCATTATTCTGTAATGTGAAATCTCGGATCCTCCGTGGAAGACCGACCGTAATGTGTTCCGACAAACTCGGAACAAGTCCCCGATAAAAGATGAGAAAGACTGAGATGAAAAAGGAATTGAACCAATCGTGTGCAAAAGGTGCACCCTCCGTTGCGTTCCTCCACTTCATTATTCTGTAATGTGAAATCTCGGATCCTCCGGTGAAAGACCGACCGTAATGTGTTCCGACAAACTCGGAACACGTCGCCGATAAAAGATGAAAAAGACGGAGATGAAAAAGGAATTGAACCAATCGTGTGCGAAAGTTGCACCCTCCCTTTCTTTCCTCTACATAATTATTCGGTAATGTGAAATCTCTCTATGAAAACGATCCATTTTTTTTCTAATATTGCAAAAGGAATTAGTTCCCTTTCTAGGCGGGCAGAGGGGTGCCAATTGCTCCCAGAAACAAAATTGACCACTTCTAAGCTTACTAACTGATAGTTTCTTCTTTATTCTTACTCAAAGATAAAATACATTTAAAAAATCGAATAGTACGATAGTCAATGAAAACATCTTAAAGCATGTTACTATTACACATTGTTGGCGGAAACACCATTACAAAATCCATCGTCCATTTATTTATTGCATGAAATATATAAATAATAATAATAAGTATCATTGACTCTTACTGTTGATTCATTGATCATTATTCATGTGTTGGGGATTAACAATTGTAGAATTCATTAGTAGTAGAATAGCGAGTCATATTACACCCTAGGGTGTTTCTCGCATCCCAGCCTCCACATCTCTCTATCGATCTTCATTACTTAATCCTCTCTTTTCCATTGCCTCATCCACTCCCTCTCCCCATGTAAGTCTAGGTCTTCCTCTTCGTCGATGGGTAGCTGGTTGCCTTTTCCACAATATTTTTGGCCAGCGCTCATCGTTCATTCTTTGTATGGCGACCATACCGTTTTAGTCTTTTCACGTCTATGATGTCAATTATACTAAAACTCACTTCTACTTTACTTTTAATTTCTTCTTTCTTAACTTCCATTGAAATCAGTCTGCAACTTCGGCGCCAGAAGTCCATTACCATTGCCTTAAATTTCTTTTCGCTCTTTTTTGTTACTTAGAATTCATTTGGAAATCAACTTCTACACTTCTAAAACAAAGGGACACATTTTATCAAATCACCGGACGGTCGCAGCTCCTGTACACCGGATCTGACCCAGTGAGAACGGACTTAGTCACCCTATGCGGCGGGACAGCTCCGTGTCGCTCGGCAGCCAACAGCGGGGCGGGCGCTTTCCTCAGGAGAAGGCAGCGCCACCTCCACCTCTGGGTCGCCCTCCCCCTCCTCCTCCTCCTCCTCCACCTCCTCATCCAACTCCCTCTTCCGTTCCCCGACAGGATGCTTTGCTTACGCAGCAGATGTATTGAGTTAAGAGACGAAGGAAGGGCAGAGAGCCTAAAGACGCAGTTGATGCGTTTGCTGCGTGGAAGCTCCGCAGTGATCTTTTTCATGTTCTTATGGAGCAAGAACTACTACGGATTGGAATATGAAATTATTTTCTGCGATAACTACAACCCTCCAACTAACACTATTTACTTTCTCCCATTATGTTAATGTGATTTGTGAAAAATAATGATAAATTAACACGAAGGAGCGAACACACCCGTCATCTAAACCTTCAATTAAAATATTTATTTGGGGGTAATTTTACAATCCAAAGAAAACTTTAAGTGAATTTTCATTTTCAATGAAAATTCAATCTACTTCACATTATCAGTAAATAACTGTCAGGAACTATAAACTGAGATGCGAACGTTAATTTTTCGGAGACAGTAACATTGAACTAACTCGGAATTATCATCTTGAAGACTGAACGAGGCAAACGCAAAGCCTACCTACTTTTAATTGTGAAGTGTACAGTAGGTGCGACTCTTCAATAAATTCCCAAAAAGGTGCGAAACTATTGAAGAATTTAAAAGTCTAAATAAAGTGAAGTGTGCATTGCAACAATAAGGAAACGTGTAATACATAGAAAACGTCTTCGATAATCTATCTTCGTAAGTACGAATAAAGTGAAACTGGCAAGAATGACTCACTACATGCGATCTGAACGCGGAATCCAACTCGTGCAGACGGAATCCACCACACAACTGGACGCAGCGGTGGGCGTGGGTGCGTGGTAGCGCGCTGGGTACGGCTGCGTGGTTGAGTAGCCACACGGAGCGGGGCCGCCGCGTCGGGCGTGGGCGTGTGGGCGAGTAGGCGGACGTCCGGGCGAAGAGGCCGCTCCTTTTCTCCCGTGCCAGGCGGAGCGCGCCGCAGCCGAGGGCGGCCACCCGGAAGATTGGGCAGCCGCCGCCGCCGCCTTCCAGGCGGTAACTCCTATTACCGCAGGCGAGCAGCGAAGGAAGACCGCTAATGGAGGAGGAGGGGCCGCGCCCGCCTTGTCGCCCGCGCGAGGAGGCGTGCCCGGGCGCTTCCTGGTCGAGTCCGTTTCGTACAGAGAGTAGCGTCTGAACGCCGTTTAATATCGTCTCATCCGATAATCCCGCCAGACAGCATACTGGAGAAAACCATTATGAAAAACATTATGGAGTGGTTCGAGTATAGTATGAGTAATGTTGGTTATGGGTAGATGGGTGGTTCCCCACACTCGCAATACTACGCAGTTCGATCTCTCCTGACGGACTAGGTAATTAATGGAGGATTACGCCCGCGCAACAACTTAAGGAGTATTACTTCTAAAAGCTTTTGAATATAAGTTGACTAAAATAACAAATAAAAAAAATTCTGTCCGGATCGCTAAGGCAGTAGGGCCGAAGCGAACTCGCACCGAAGGATCGCGCCTCGGGCGTGGTTGTATTGCGTTCATCCTTTGACCCCCTACCATCATCATATCGTGTCATCCTCATAGTTACCATAACTTTACACGCAATAGTGGTCGCTAACGACCTAGAAGTTAAAGCGACCTTAAATAACAAGAGTAAAAAAATAAAAAATAAAAAAAAACAGAGGGCGGAATCAGCAGTGCAGAGGAATAGGCTTCTATCTGAATCCAGGGACTCGCACTTCCTGGGAGAGGGCCGCGTGCAGGAGGACGGGGAGCCGGGAGGGTGGGGCGGGGCGGGGCGGGGCGGGCCCGCACGAGCGGGACCGTAGCGGAGCAGAATGGCGGGCGCGGGCGTGACTAAAAGCGGAGGAGAGATTTTGTCAGAACGAAGAGCGGCGGCGGCGGCGGCGGAGGGAGAGGCGCGGGCGAGGGGGAAGAGACGGTCAAGAGGCGGAGAAGGAACAGCCAGGTCCGAGAGAAGGCGGTGACTGGGACGGGGGCGGGCAGCGGATCGAGCGCCGGGTGCAGACGCGGCGTGAGGGGGGCGGGGCCCGGATGGAGACAGGGGCAGCGGTACGGCTTCGTCGCCCTCCTCGCCGTCTTCTCGTGTGCCCGAAGAAGCTCTTCTTCCGGATCAGCCTCTGCCATCACGCCTTGTATTTACGCGTCACTCTTCAAAAATAATGGGCGCATCATTCCATATGTAATATACGCAGTGCGTGACGGAAATTTAAATTTATTTTCTAATTTTATTCTTCGCTACCCAAACGTAATGGAAGATGTTCAAGTTTCCTTCATCTTAATAGGTTATTGTTTCATTTACATTTCAAATTATAACCCTTTCAATATAATGATTTATATGGAGCCACAAAAAGAACAGGAAAGAACAGATTCATTCGTACATAGAGGACTCATTCATTACAGCAATAGAACCAAGGTGAATTGATTGTTTTCAAATTGCACGAAGAGAAAGCGGGTAACACGAATTCAGAAGGACCTTCAACAGCAATTCTAAGGAAAAGTGTAGTAGCGAACTGCCACATTCAAGATTCAATGCTCAACAAATCACATTTGTACTTACATGCAGTTCAGATTACATGCAGTGCAGTTTTGCAGACTCCCACTTACCTGAAACAAATTGAGAAATATTATCAAAATGTGCATTTCATCTAATAACTATATCGTACACTCATTAAGATTCTATGGAACTTTTACTTGAATATTAAATGCAGGAATTAATATAAAATATATTATCTTTTAAAAATATTCATGGACATACTTTCACAAATTGTAATTAGTTTTATAAAGAAGTTTGTGCACTAATGCTGGCAGACAAATATTTTTCTACCTTAGTACAAAAGAAAAAAAATCCATTCGTAACCAAGTGTTCGACAAAGCATCTGTGATTTGATAGATGTAAACACGATAAGCACATCATATCAAGACGACAAAAATAGCCCCTCTAAGGGAAAGTTTCCCAAGCAGAAGTAACTTCACAGACGCCCAGAGCGCCCCGGAGCGACAGTGGGCGGACAGGCGAGGTGTATCGCAACCCGCGACTGGCACGTCGCGAAGTCCTTGCGTGCGCGCGACGCTCGACGAACCGGTCGCGCCGGGTTTCGAACCGGGCGCAGACGGACCGAGCGCTCGGCAGCAGCTCGGCTTCTCTCGGCGGCTGGACCAACACGCTGCTGCGTTGCCGCTCTCCTGGCGTCCTACGGCTCGGCCGGGGGCGTTAGAATGCGGGAGGCACAAAAAGGAGACGATGGCGCACAGCAGACGTCTGGAAGTTGCGAAGTACAGTCGGGGCGGATTCAAAAAACTTGCTTCCGACTGCCTTTTCTGCGATCGAGAATTCATCATAAACAAAGAGTCTGCGCGAAGTTCACACACCGCTGCGCTCGCCTTCCATCCTCGTGAACGTGGCATCGACTCCTGGCAAAGGCTTCCAAACCTGAGAACGATATGACAGCTCTCCAGATTTTAAATTGTGAATTTCTACCATAGCCAAATGAAACAGTCAAAGTAAGTTGAAATACGTTATGATGTAACACACACCACTATGTAGGAGCTCTTAAAATCCAGCACTAAGGAAAGTGGATATGTTTTATTAATCACAATACAATATTTGTTTTCTATTTCCATCAAGCAGAACCAGAAATAATATTTTTATAGTATTTTTTTCACAACTAGCTGAAGCGAACCGGCGTTGCCCGAATATTTATTTCTGATTCGTCCAGTTCGGCTCCCTCCTCACCTCGCCCGGTAATAATTCCTCACATTGTGGGCTTGCATTAATGCAAATTTCAGAAAATATTTTGGAATTTAGAACACTCATGTTTTTTCTCCACTTCTCAAAAGTGTTTACGCAAAATTTGAGAGCAGTTGTTTAAAAGTTGCTTTGGACCAAACTGTTTATATATATTTCATTTTTATGTATTAAGAAGCAATTTCTTCTAAGTGTCTCCCTGAAGTTCAGATCTTATGATAATGTTTAAAAAAATATTAATATACTTCCACATTACACTTAACAGTAAAACAATATCTCTTTAGTGTACATTTCAAAATATTAAATGTGAGGCAGTGACCGTGAAACCAAAGAGATATAGTGGCAAGATCTTGTCGCAAAAAACTGAAGCTACTCATTAAAGTAATAAAGGATCATTGAGCTTTCGAAACACATCTCGGACGAGAAAGTCGATTCGCGGACGACCTAAATGAGCATGGAATCAGAATGCAGGTCGCGTTTGCTCCGTGGACACGTGAACTGGTCAATCGCAGAATTGGCGGAGATTGTTGTGGCAACGGTGATGGCTATCAAGAGCAACAACGTGGGGAGAGGAGGGGCACCTTGTGGCGACATTTCATCTGTTACCAACTTTATGTTGTTTAAATGTGAATTAGAAACCTTCCTCGCAAAAAACTTCAACAGATTTAGGATTTAAAAATGACCTTATATACTATTTGTCGTTAAAATTCACAAACAGTTGGCAACAAATTATCGCTCTTTAGGATTTTGC
This sequence comes from Gryllus longicercus, assembly GCA_038098605.1. Classification (NCBI taxonomy): domain Eukaryota; kingdom Metazoa; phylum Arthropoda; class Insecta; order Orthoptera; family Gryllidae; genus Gryllus; species Gryllus longicercus. The sequence goes on along the minus strand of JAZDUA010000564.1, from coordinate 747,210 downwards.
GAATAACAGAAAGTTTCTATATAAATAACTGAAATGCAAAACAAATGCAGTTTTGGTACAATATGATGTGTACTATACCTACGTATTTCTAGGACCTGTTCACTTGTTCAGAGAAAATACAGTACTCTCAGAATGAAGATTAGTACTGCGTATAATGTGCACAAATATAGGGATTTCTCAGAATTTCAAAATTAATCTTTAATATCAGCAGCTAAAATCCTCTACCTAGCAGACAGAGAATACAAATAATTATAGTTTCCCTTAAATTAAAAAAAACACGCCTAAACAGCAGTTTTGCGACAGTCGGTCAAATAGTAATCAAACGAACGTAGAAGATCCCTGGAAATATGGGACGGTTGGCAGCCCGAGTCGAAGGGACGGCGGGGACGGCGGGGAACGGCGGGGACGGCGGGGAACGGCGGGGGACGGCGGGGACGGCGGGGACGGTGGGGACGGCGGGGACGGTGGGGACGGCGGGGACGGCAGGGGCGGCGGGGACGGCGGGGACGGCGGGGACGGTGGGGACGGCGGGACGGCGGGGACGGTGGGACGGCGGGGACGGCGGGGACGGCGGGGACGGCGGGGGACGGCGGGGACGGCGGGGACGGCGGGGGACGGCGGGGACGGCGGGGACGGTGGGACGGCGGGGACGGTGGGACGGCGGGGACGGCGGGGACGGCGGGGGACGGCGGGGACGGCGGGGACGGCGGGGACGGCGGGGACGGCGGGGACGGCGGGGACGGCGGGGACGGCGGGGACGGTGGGGACGGCGGGGACGGTGGGACGGCGGGGACGGTGGGACGGCGGGGACGGCGGGGACGGCGGGGACGGCGGGGGACGGCGGGGACGGCGGGGGACGGCGGGGACGGCGGGGACGGCGGGGACGGCGGGGACGGCGGGGGACGGCGGGGACGGCGGGGACGGCGGGGGACGGCGGGGGACGGCGGGGGACGGCGGGGACGGCGGGGACGGCGGGGACGGCGGGGACGCCGTCAAGTGCACAGTGTTTGCGGTTTCGTTCCCCGCTTGCCAATTACCGCCCTGCGCACGCGGGCGCGCGACTTTCTACCTGCAGGGGCGACCTTGCCAGCCGGCGCTCGGCCATTACCTCCGCCGCCTAATTGTGTTTTGTTTTCACTCCCGCAACCTTTTACCGTTATTCCAGGCAATTCGCAACGTTACAATTACCCTAAACAGTAATTAAATTATAATTCTGTCGGGAGATCCTCTAATGACCCACTCTTACGCCTGAAGTGTTACTACGCCGTTTCGCTACTCCTTGACCTCTGCGAAGCCTTTCCGTCGTGCACCACGAACACAAAGAAATAGGAGGAAAGATGAAACAAAAAATTAAACTGGGGTGAATTATCTTACATTTACATAAAAAGTAGAAACGCGTTTTTATAAGTAACTTTTTTATAAGCCTTGGTGAACTCCACCCGATTAATCTTCACATCTTTTAAACACTCTATATTCATAACTTTTACCATCTTATCAGGTTGGTTCAAAAGTGTTACAGAGAAATTAAAAGCAAAGTTGTGTAAACAATTCTACATAGACTTGCTTTTCCAACTCTAATATACATTTTGCGTCATTAACCGATAAGAAGTGTGCAATAGTACGCTTTAGTGTTACAAAGTTTCAGAATACCTGTTTCGTTCTTCGCTTAGAGCCCTGGGGAAACGAAGCAGGAGTTATGGCTCCACAAGAGCCAGGAATGCGCAACCGTCCCGATGTTCTGCATATTAAATAGCACTGGTACCTCAAACGAGCGTCCAACGGTACTTTGTCCATGGCAGAACCCACAATGGCAAGTGCTGGATCCTCTACGTACAGTTGATTCTTATGGAGGGGGTGACAGGAAGGTTTAGAGGCCGCACGTTTACGTTCAAATGCATTCCACACCGTTCCATAAACATATTGTAGGACACAACACCAAAATTACGTATAAGATAAAACGAGAAATTCGAACGGAAATGATAAAGGAAAGTTAGGTCAAGTGTGTACTCTGCCCACTGATATCAACTGTTGTAAAGAATAGATGTTTCCGAATCGTGCAGGCATGACTTCTCTAAAGGATTAGCAATCGAAACAAAAAATACTAATTAATGAAACCAGTTATTTCCTTTCTCATAGATGTAAATATTCAATATACTTTTTTTCCAAAAACATATTTTGTCATATTATACATGTATGTTGTACCACAAACGATCTTTGTCTACATTAAGCGCAAAACATGTTATTTGCGAGTAGTTGTTCTTGAAAAGTAATTTTGGTATGTTAGGCAATATCATGTTCCATTTCTTATCTACAAAATAGTATGTGTATACGAATATCAGTTGCTTCATAAAGCCGACTTCACATTTTACCGTGGACAAATACCTACGTAACTGATTGTAATACAAGGTTAGTGGATTAGAAAACTAAACAGCACTTCGTTATTCGAAGCGATTCAACATCGTCCTTAGCAATGTTATCACAAAGGCTTCGTGCAACTGATAATGTGGCACCATGTTGAGGCAAGTACGACAAACATGGCGATGAGGACAAACTGCACAGTCAAGCTACCTTCGAGACGGTGAGAACAGTATAGTAGGCGACTAAATTTCCATTGAAAGAGCGATTAAGAATAATTTTAGAACGTGGATATGTCCTTTTATTAGTAGACTACATTCTTTAATTTCGATCGGTGCTTTTTTTCTCCGCATCGGAGTAAAATAATACTGTCAAGTTTATGCTATATATTTATTAGTACTGCAAAATATTGTTATTGACACCGCATTTAGAAAAAAAAATTAATTTGGAAAGGGCAACAAAATTGAATGACTGAAGTTAGGAGAAAATATTTCTATTGAAACGTTTGAGAAACGAATCATCATAACCACAACGTTTTGTTGTTGGTTACAAAGTAATTACATTGGGAAACCAATATATTTGTTATTACAAAATTAAATTAGACAGCAATATTCTCCAATATATCTAATGGTAACAGGTATATTAGTATGGATACTGGAAACTAATATTGTAAAATACATATAATGTACGTCTCCACATATTTATATTTACTGTAATATATTGTAAAGTTACAATATTAATATTGTAAAGTTGTATTTAAAGTAGTCGCTCAGTTGTCGACGCGACTATAATAAACAAAAAAAAAATCGAATTAGTAAGTTCTGTCAGTATATCGTTCTCTCTAAATTGTGGAAATTCCTTTGGAAAATCCTTAGGCAAAACCAATTCCCCGCGAACGACTCCCCGTGAGGTGGCAGAGCGATGTTGCGAGCGGGACGGAGGCGGGCGTGGGCGCTAAGCGGAGCGGCTGGCGTCTGCCGCCCGCTGGGCGTCGAGGCCTTGGCGACCGCCGCCTCCAGATCGACGCCCCCGCGGCGCGCAGACACAACACGGCGGCGGAGGCGGCAGCGCAGCCCAAACACGAGGCGTCGCCGCCGGCCAAACACTGCGTCACGGCGCGGCCCCGCGCCCCCTCCCCACGCGACGGGTTAGCGTAGCAAGTGCGTAGTAGAGATGCGATCCGTCGCCGTTCGCGATCCGTCGCCGTTCGCGATCCGTCGCCGTTCGCGATCCGTCGCCGTTCGCGATCCGTCGCCGTTCGCGATCCGTCGCCGTTCGCGATCCGTCGCTGTTCGCGATCCGTCGCCGTTCGCGATCCGTCGCCGTTCGCGATCCGTCGCCGTTCGCGATCCGTCGCTGTTCGCGATCCGTCGCTGTTCGCGATCCGTCGCTGCTCGCGATCCGTCGCTGCTCGCGATCCGTCGCTGTTCGCGATCCGTCGCTGTTCGCGATCCGTCGCTGTTCGCGATCCGTCGCTGTTCGCGATCCGTCGCTGCTCGCGATCCGTCGCTGTTCGCGATCCGTGGCTGTTCGCGATCCGTCGCTGTTCGCGATCCGTCGCTGTTCGCGATCCGTGGCTGTTCGCGATCCGTCGCTGTTCGCGATCCGTCGCTGTTCGCGATCCGTCGCTGTTCGCGATCCGTCGCTGTTCGCGATCCGTCGCTGTTCGCGATCCGTCGCTGTTGAAAATTAAAACATAGGTGTTAATAATACATCGACTAAAAACCATCAATGTTTTTCAACATCGATGTTATCAAGCTGGTTTAGTAACCTCTAACATCGGATCATTAACAACCTCGAACGGATAGCGGAGATCGCTAAGAAAGTAATGTCGTAGCGATCTCGGCTCGAAGAATCGCGGGTTCGAATCTCGCCTCGGTCAATGAGGTATTTGTGACCGACCCGTCTCCATAATCGTATCACTTCATTAAAGAAGAATTAATAATTCCCTGTGTGAGCAGGAGGGCCTTGTCTTTAATGGGATGTGAAGTTGGTTAATAAAAAAAAAATTACATTCCTATGTAACGAAATTAAATTTGACAGCGTTTGTGTTTATTAATTCCCGAAATAACGGTACGAGAACAAGGGGGCAGACCCTACAGCCCACAGCTAATTTTCACATCTCAATATGCGAAATTACAATGATGAAAGACGAAATACAAGAACATTAAGGTCATCTCGGGCGATAGTGTGTGGTCAATGAGGTAGTACAATACAGAGTTCTTTTGCTTCCAACACTAACTATTTTGAACAACTTCCAACACTTGAACTAATAATGTTACCATCAGTGATATTTCATTTTGTAACTTTTATAGTATTGTGATCGAATTAATTTTTCAGAGACAAAACATTGGAAAAGAAAAAAATCGATCACAAAATATCGATGTTGAAAAATCATCGGTGTTAATACATCGTTATTTAAAACATCGATGTTTTCAAAACATCAACATTGATGTCGCATCGCTAGTGCATAGCACACGTCGAAGAGAAACACATGGAATCGACATACAGCGCGGAAGGAATAGCTAATGCGGTTGGTTATGCGACGCAGAAAAAAAAAACTACATTTGAATTTCAAAGCACAGCATTATCTAGTTTTGCTAGTCATAAAAGTGTCTGTAGAAAGATATGATTATGATTTATTTATTTCCACTCTCACTCTTTTGCATGTTATCTCTCCAAATGATGAACCTCTAGCTTTCAAGTTGCTGTTATTGTCAAGCCTAATGATAAAAGAACTTGATTCTGTAAAAAAAAAAAAAAAAAGACATGACACCTACAACGAGTAGTACAAAACGTGAGCCAAAAGTATTTCATTTTGACATTTTTTATGCCATTCATAGTGATGCTAATACTTCCTATTTTGACATCTTTAGAATGAATTACAATTAGTGCTAAATTGTTCACAGATGACCAGCTAAAAGCATTGCATTTTCTTAAAATTTTAAACAAAGTTAAAAATGAATCTCATTTTCATTATCTCAACAACGCCCTTCAAATATGTGAAGTTGTCTTCAGAACCTATTAAAATGTATCTGATTAGAAAAGCTTTTGTTTGGTATGTCACTTATTTCGTTCTTTTTTCATTTTTATTTATTTCATTAAATATTAGATAGTCATAATTTCATTGCCGTGGAATTCTCTCTTTTCTATATGTTTTTCCTTTTTATGAATTCGTTCTCATGCGTTTAAGATATATTTCGTTTACCTAGTTTTTACTTTCGATTTTATAATATCTTATATGGACATTACCACGTAATATTACATACGTACATAACATTCAAAAGGTCTATCACAAATACCGAGTTAGCCGGCCCGGATCGCCGAGATCGGTAAGGCAGTAATGCCGTAGCGATCTCGGACCAAAGGATCGAGTCTCGCGTCGCGCATGGTTGTATTGCGTTCGTCCTTTCACCCCCTATCATCATCATCATCATATCTTCTCATCCTTACAGTTACCATACCTTTACAAGCAATAGTGGTCGCTAATTTCCTAGAAGTTGATGCGACCTTAAATAACAAAAAAAAAAAAAAAAAAATAGTTCTTTCAGGTATGATACTCGCATCGATAATAAATAATATTCTGACACATTTCAGACCATTTTAAACTCATCAAAAAGTACACCTTGGCAATGACGTCACGAAGTGCGGCTTGTGCTTCGGTTGCAAATCTGGCGCCCCAGTGACGCTCCCCTTCAGCCTCGATTCTCTCAATCAACCAATAGTAAACCACAATGTCCTAAAGCCAATAGACATTCTTACTTTGCTTACGTTTATGTTAGACATTGTAAAACTTCAGTCTATCACTTAAGGCCCTTGAGCCGTTGCGAACGCGACCCGCGACCTCTCTCTGCTGGACCAACGCTCGGGCAAAAACGGCGTTGCGTCCGCGGCGGGCAGCCGGTGCGAGGAGCTCGCCGCTTATGGCTCCGCCGTAAAAGCGCATTCACAATGCAAACATAAACATAAGCACGGCGTTGACATAAAAGTTAGGACTACGTCCACAAGCGGACTCATTCACAATGCGTTCGCTTAAGCATAACACGTAAGACGTTAACTTTAAAGCTTGCCAAGCTTCTGGGCATATGTTTAAGTAAGACTTAATAATTGAACCAATTGCAGAACGGCAACTCAAAACCGAGAACCGAATTAGGATCGAAGTCGATAGACGAACATATGAGCCATGGGCACAGTCGATACCCCGAAATCGATTCTCTCATTCAACCAATAGTAAACCAGAATGTCCTAAAGCCAATAGACATTCTTACTTTGCTTACGTTTATGTTAGACATTGTTAAACTTGAGTCTATCACTTAAGGCCCATTCACAATGCGAACATAAACATAAGCAGGGCGTTAACATGAAAGTTAGGACTACGTCCTCAAGCCGACTCCATTCACAATGCGTTCGCTTAAGCATAACACGTAAGACGTTAACTTTAAAGCTTGCAAATTTCAAGTTTCTGGGCATATGTTTAAGTAAGACTTAATAATTGAACCAATCGCAGAACGGCAACTCGAAACTCAAAACCGAGAACCGAATTAGGATCGAAGTCGATAGACGAACATATGAGCCATGGGCACAGTCGATACCCCGAAATCGATTCTCTCATTCAACCAATAGTAAACCAGAATGTCCTAAAGCCAATAGACATTCTTACTTTGCTTACGTTTATGTTAGACATTGTAAAACTTCAGTCTATCACTTAAGGCCCATTCACAATGCGAACATAAATATAAGAATGGCGTTAACATGAAAGTTAGGACTACGTCCTCAAGCCAACTCCATTCACAATGCGTTCGCATAAGCATAACACATAAGTCGTTAACTTAAAAGCTTCTGTGCTTATGCTTACGTATGACATAAGAAATGAACCAACCACAGAACGTTAACTCAAACCCGAGAATCGAAATTGGAGCCAATTCGATAAACGAACATATGGGCCATGGACCCTGTCGATACCTCGAAATCGATTCTCACATCCAGTAATCCACATCAATAGTAAACCAGTATGTCTCACAGCCAATAGAAACTCTTACGTGTATGTTGGGCATTGTGAATACTTCAGTCTTATCACTTATGTTAATGTTTATGTCTATGCGTTACGCTTATGTTTACGTGTGCATAGTGAATGTTCCTTAAAACGCATTCAAGCGCTCCTGCGCACTCAGTATTTCGCGTGTCAGCCGGCCGTTCCCCGCCTTCCCTCTCGCTCTCGCTCTCGCACACTCTCACTCTCAGAGCTCCTCCGATGCGTCGGAGTCGAAACCAAGCGCGATCTGGAATCTGGGAACGCGAGCATCCTCCGACTGCATCTCTTCTTGGAATGTGAAAGTAGGAAATGCTGCTGATAAGACAGATTCTGATCTAGTTCTGTGACGCTTCGTCACTTCTGGCTGACTTCGTGTTCAAGATCAGCTAATTTGTTAACTGCTCCTTTCCATACCCCGTTTTGGATTCCCCAAGTGGTAAGAACGCATATGAAAGGCGGAAGCGCTCCATAATTTTGACTTAAAATCTTAATTCAATTTGATATGTACCTCCTGAAGACTAAATTCCTTCGTAAACTCCGTAAATACAAATATAAACGGCAGTGCAAAAAATATGTTGCCCTCTACTTTATACTGTGACTTCATATGAACTCATATTCAATACGTGTTCAGAGACTTAAAAAATAGAAGTTATACTTTAATAATATACATAAATGTTTCACACAAGTTTACTCAATAATAATTAAGAAAGTTAGAAAATTATGAAGTCATCTATTTTTTATTCTTTAAGTAGAGCTACTACTAGTTTCATGAAAAAATATAATTTTCCGATAATTCTACAAACTTATGTAATTTATCTCGAGAAAGTAAAGTTACATTACATTGACAATTTCACCCTTCCAATTAAATAATATTTACACTTATTTTTTATTTCTTAGTTAAGCGATTAAAGGCATACATTACATATCTCGCAGCATGAAATAGAAACTAATTTTTGGAAGACCAGTAAACTCGTTCTGTGTTACGTAACTTCTGGTTTTCGTTACTTCATCACTGTGTAACATGAACCGCGTATCAACCTACATGAGCAAACAACTGCCTTTTAATTCTTACATATCGATTCACCCGCATAATCTGAATTTACCAGCTGGCTGCAAAGAAGTTACTGCACAATAATAATTTGTAAACGAACAGCTCCTACTTTGCAACTACGACCCAAGCGGTTAAGAATGATTCACACATTTTTTGGTTACGCGACAAGATAGTTGAAAACGGTTGTGATACGCAACTCAAAAAAAAAAAAAAAACCTGACAAGATACAGGTCGCATCGCCGACCCTCTTAATCCAAAGTGGAGCAGAACGCGACAATCGCCAACTCGCAACACCGGCCGGTCGGGAGTGCAAATCGAGCGGTGCGGCACGATGCGACGCGGTCTAACGACTTAGACAGCGCGAGATCCGAGGAATGGTGACGCAGAGGCCGCGATTCAGCGACAAAAACCTTCGCGTAACACACACACACACACACACACACACACACACACACACACACACGTCCGCGTGACTCACCGGGACGCAGGCCCGGCGCTGTGCGCGCCACCGCATCACGGCTGCGCCCGCCCAAGTGCCCGAAGACATGTTGCCGGCCACTGCGAACCGCCCCGCGCTCACGCCCACCCTCTGCCCGGGTTTCCCTTGCGCCGGAAAACGGCCGTAAGATTGTTTCCTCGGTTTCCAAACGCCTCGGTGCAAGGGGCGGCGCGGGGGCGGCGCGGGGGCGGCGCGGGGGCGGCGCGGGGGCGGCGCGGGAGCGGCGCGGGGGCGGGGCGGCGCGGGGCGGCGCGGGGGCGGCGCGGGGGCGGCGCGGGGGCGGCGCGGGGGCGGCGCGGGGGCGGCGCGGGGCGGCGCGGGGCGGCGCGGGGCAGCGCGGGGCAGCGCGGGGCGGCGCGGGGCGGCGCGGGGCGGCGCGGGGCGGCGCGGGGCGGCGCGGGGCGGCGCGGGGCGGCGCGGGGCGGCGCGGGGCGGCGCGGGGCGGCGCGGGGCGGCGCGGGGCGGCGCGGGGCGGCGCGGGGCGGCGCGGGGCGGCGCGGGGCGGCGCGGGGCGGCGCGGGGCGGCGCGGGGCGGCGCGGGGCGGCGCGGGGCGGCGCGGGGCGGCGCGGGGCGGCGCGGGGCGGCGCGGGGCGGCGCGGGGCGGCGCGGGGCGGCGCGGGGCGGCGCGGGGCGGCGCGGGGCGGCGCGGGGCGGCGCGGGGCGGCGCGGGGCGGCGCGGGGCGGCGCGGGGCGGCGCGGGGCGGCGCGGGGCGGCGCGGGGCGGCGCGGGGCGGCGCGGGGCGGCGCGGGGCGGCGCGGGGGCGGCGCGGGGCGGCGCGGGGCGGCGCGGGGCGGCGCGGGGCGGCGCGGGGCGGCGCGGGGCGGCGCGGGGCGGGGCGGCGCAATGTACCCGCGGTGCGAGAAATTCCACTTTCAGTTCGCTCACCTTTCCAGGAAGAAACACGTAAGTTGTAGGGTGTTGTTAACAAACGTGTCGGGTTCGTATGCATGTATATTAATAAAGATTCGAGTTCCTTATTTGTGTTCTCCACATATCCTTCGGTAATGTACAGTGAATGGGAGATTGGCGCATTTAGCTATCTGAATACCTCACTGAACTGGTATGTGTTCATAAGTTTGGAAAATAACTTCATTAGAACGCCTATTACTAACTTAATAGATGGACTCGTTACCTAAAATCAATTCTGTTTAATGGATATGTTTTGTCATTTTCCAAACGCTTCACGAATCTAATGAAGTCGACATCTTCCCATTTAGCTCATCCTTCTAATGCAACGTTAAGAAGGCCGGTCGAACGCTAAGGGCGCCCACGAAAATAAAGACCCGCTTTCCCAGCATGGGAACTTCAGAGAATGAAGCGCTAGCCAGCCATTACTCGTAGCTTCGCATATGGGATAAATTAGCATCAATATGTTAGAAAGTGTGGTCGCATACTGCTTCACACTGTCGACTTCGAGTTGAAAGCACTCTGTGAAACCACTTCGCATAATTATTAAGGGTACGCATTGGCGTCTCTTGTTCTTTGGTGACGAAGCGTTTCTTGAAGAGCACTTACAAAAAGCAAATTTTTTTCGTGGGACGACATTCACTTATACCCTTCATTTTTATTAATCTATTCACATTAGAGTAATTAATGAGTTTTCTGAGTATTTTAGAAGTAAACAATATCGAAGAGCCGTATTGCATTTTGAATAAAGATATCACGAGCAAAGTACAAGACGAAATAAACCTACAATTAAGGCGTCAATATGGTATTTCTCAATACATATTACACTTTTTTTTATTATACCACCTCATAGGTGTTGGCATACATATCTACTGCCATTGAATTTTATTTCCTCAATTTCCATTCAATCACTAAGTCTCGGGTTAGTATACATCACGAAGCAGGTCGCATTGCAGATTTTGCCTGCCGTAATCCTGCTTCGAGAGCTTAAGCATCGTAAGCGTTCCGCGTCCCAAACCTGTAGTTAAGAGAGTCCACACCGCCAGCGGAATGAGCTCAGTATTGATGACGATAATGATCCCGGATCGACGACGGGGGAAATCGAAAAGTAAAAAGGTGAGAGTTCACAGACCCCCTTTCCGAAGTATCCCCCGCGCGGTGGGCGAGGCTCAAGCGCGATGGAACGGCGAAGCCCCCCCCCTCCCCCCCCGCCTGGTATTTTGCAAGTAAGTAAACACATTTGATTAAAAATTATCGATAAATAAAGAATATATGTATATATATGTATATATATATATATATGTATATATATGTATATGTATATATATGTATATGTATATATATGTATATGTATATATATATATATATACCGAGCGAAGTGGCTCAGTGCGTAGCGACTTCGTAATCGGGAGGTCCGGGTTCGATTCCCGGGCCGGCCATCCTGACCGGGGTTTTCGTGGTTTCCCTCGGTCATAAAGGCGAATGCTGGGATGGTTCCAAAAGTCCACGATCACCTATCGCCTCCTATCATCTTTCATCTTCCATACCCCCGGGCTAACAACCATGGGGGATAAAAATCGGATCCAGCTTAAATGCTGGTCCCCCCTAAGAATTGTTGCAAGCACCTGCTACCGCGATAATAAATAAATAAAAAACTGAGCCACGGTAAATGCAGGATGCTTGCTTGCGTGGTCCTAGTCGGCCGATTAATGAAAAAAAATGTATGTATATATGTGTGTGTATATATATATATATATATATATGTGTGTGTATATATATATGTATATATATATATATATATATATATATATATATATATATATATATATATATATATATATATATGGCATTTAGGGTCGGATTAATCCCACTTTTACCAGCTAGCGGAGATCCAAGGTCTAGGCTTCTTAATTTATTATTCACGCCTGGGGTAAGGATGACACGATGAAAGCATGATGTATTCACATCAACATGCCTAGCTTATTTGGACTGCCTGAGCTTTCATTCGTCACACAGCCATAGAAACAGACCCGATTTGTATTAGAAAGCTACAGCTTCATTTTCGCCCCGGCCAGGAATTGAACCCGGGACCGCCTTTAAGAGAGCTAGCACGCTGTCGTGAGATAGAGTGGCTTAAATAATTAGAGTTAATTAATTTCAAAAAATTAACTGTTTCGCGCACGGAAGCAAGCATAAGAATTCATGTTTCGCGCACGGTGTTTAAGAAATATTTTAATAACGTTTTTTGTTCCATCTTAGAATCTTAAAATTTAATAAAAAAATAATTAATTAAATTATTGATTTGAATTAATTAACAAAAATAAATAATTAGAACGTCAAGATGTGTTAGGCATCCGGCCATGCACACAACCTGCTAGTATTTATGAGTCGAAAGTATGAAGATAGAGGAACAAAAAAAACTTTAAAATATTTTTTAAACAAACCGTGCGCGAAACAGGAATTCTCGTGAGTGTTTCCGAGTAGCAAAATTTATTTTTAATTCTAACCAATAGCTAATAAATAATATCTAAATAACTAATTTAATTCTAAAGAAACATCTTTCGCATACGGCGAGTTAAAGAAAAGAAAATAAGCAACACGTGCGCGAGGTGATTCACAAACATGATACGTAACTTACTATTCTGGATTCAAATAAACGTTTTTTCGGGATTCAAATTAATCGAATTCTATAAGGACACGTATATGACACATCTCAAGAAACCAACCAAGTCTAGATTGAGCTATAATCAACTACTGGTCAGACACAATTCCTCCCACTCCCTTCCGCACCTCTCGTCCATCTCGCCCTGCAGCTCTGTGCCCGCCCTAGTTATGTCCCGCCTGCCGCACCGTCTCGTAATTCCTCCCCCATGTTCCAGTGTACTCGCAACAGTTGTTTCTATTCAGAGCTCAATAGATTGCGTAACGAGGACTCTCAATCCATTCTTTGTTCTGATCCATTCATAAATCAAATAAATGATTTTGCTCTGTCTTAAACAAGTCTAATCAACCGTTATAACAATCATACCACTTTTTTCTACCATTAACGATTTGTCGGGAAACGTTTTTTAACATGAATCCGAAACAATTTGCATCAAAGTTATGAACAGATACCACTCTCTTATAACTCTAAAAAAATCACAAGACAAATTAAAAACATAAAAGAAGCCGTTTGTGTAATTATCATCCACGAGATACGGATAAAAGCAATGTTCAATATCAGAACAATGTTTCTATGTGGACTTCAAAAACTTTTTTGACACTGAAATACCAAATGAAATCAAAGGTTCCACCTTTAACAAAACACGCGGTTATAAAACCAACTATTATTCACTAGTAAATAAATGTTCAAAGTCATATTACAAGAAAACAAACGTCAGGACGTAAAAAAAAAGTGTTACGGCACGAAGGATATGACTGCGAAGACCGGATCCTGTTGCGTGTAGAAATTGAATGACGAAGCTGGTCGTGCGGTACTGCGTCAATCGCAACGTGCGTGGTGCTGTCGCGAGGCTTCTCCTGTGGTAAGCCTTAGCATTTTAACCTCATTTACGAGGAAACTACAACAGTACAAAGATCCCAGAATGTGATCATTAGGATGAATGAGAGTTGAGAGCATTTCGGCCCGAGCTTCTGTAAGGCAGTGATACAATTGCTATTTCTGAATGAGGATACGTGGAGAGTAAGGAAGTGGCATACAAACACACCCACCACACAAGTGAGTCACTACAATCAATTCGGACTCAGAAAAAAGATGTCACGGCGACGTAAATATGACGATCAATATAAAAAAACACAAGGCATTCGTCGTCATAATTTTAAATACAATTAAACTCTGAAAGTTTAATACATTTGGTAGATTTGCCATGTGGGGTTAATTTTATTATATTTATAGCAAACGGAGGAAGTACATTAACGATAAACAATGTCTTTTTTACTTTTGTGAACAAGACAAGTCTTTCAATTAACAATTTTTCACATTTTATTTCCATCAATTTCCTGTATCCTTCTGCCGCAGACGTGTTGAAATCATGAGCTTTAGCTCTAAATAACAATCTTATAGCATCATCAACTTGCAGCGATGGACGAAGAGAGAGTTAAAACAATCCTGACAAGTTAACAGGAAAAAATCAACACTGATATGGATCTGAAGAGTGATGTAGAAAGTCGAGACAAAATTACTCTAATATAATTAGACAATTACATGCAAGACACATAGTGTAGAATGGCTGCAAATGCTATTCTACGACACCGGACTTAGGGCGTGAGGAGGTAGGCATTGCCCTCACTGGTTGAATGCTGGTAGAGGTTGTCACTGAGGGGTACACGATGTTATCAAACCAATTATTATGAATAGAACAGTGGTTCAGATGTGATACTCTTTGGTATGAGCAGCCAACAATGTTACAAACACTGTTAAAACATTCATGACTCGCAGGACTCTATGACTCGCATTACGCAGGACTCGAACCAGCACCCTTCGGGCCTGACACAACACTGCTCTGGTCCCTTGCAGCACCCATACAGGCATTTAGTGTCTAAGAAATAAAAAAAATACTAGTGAACTATGAGATATTGTTTTGATTATAGAATACATTCTATAACATGCATGACGATGTGAATTTATATCGTTACTCAACCTGCCATTTGATTTTACGATTTATAAAGACTACTTTTAAAAATAATCATATATGATAAAAAAAATTAATATAGTAATTATCCATGCTGAAATTTGGTTAAACTTAAAGAAACAAGAATAAGTAACCTGACCAGAAAAACTCAGAATAATGATTAACGTCATCTTAAATATTGACAATGATTACCTTCTTATTTATAATGCAAAATATGACTGTGAATCAATATATTACAAGAAAATAACGTCCGGGTGTAAAAGCAAGAGGCAGGTAAGAAATTATCACAGCGAAAATCGGATCCTGTTGCCTAAAGAAATATAGTGAGTGACAAAGCTGGTACAGCGGTAGTGCGTCAATTCCAACACGCGCCTTTATGACCCCTTTCGTTTCAATAAGTTGAATTAGAAACTTGTCAATGTATACCACAAGATCTGCAGAGTTAGTGAATGGAGCTACGTTTCCTGTTTACGCGCATTATTCATTGCTAGCCGCCCCTTCCACCGCACCGTTGCATCCGTCATCTGATCTGCGCGTGTGCGAACGCGTGCGGTGAGCGACGTGGAAGGCGTTGGCGGAAGAGGGCAGCGTCGGTAGACGCGCGGAGCGGAGCGGGGCGGGGCGGGGCGGAGTGAGTGTTGCGGGGTGGAGCGGGACGGGGCGGGACGGGACGGAACGGGGCGGGACGGAACGGAACGGGGCGGGACGGAACGGAACAGGGCGGGACGGAACGGAACAGGGCGGGACGGAACGGAACAGGGCGGGACGGAACGGAACAGGGCGGGACGGGGCGCAACGGGGCGGGACGGAGCGGGACGGGACGGGGCGGGACGAGGCGGGACGGGACGGGACGAGGCGGGACGGGACGGGACGGGACGGGCGGGGCGGGGCGGGGCGGGGCTGGGCACGGCGGATCGGATCGGATCGGGGCGGGGCCGGGAGGAGCGGTGCCGGGAGGAGCGGAGCCGTGAGGAGCGGGGCGGGGCGGGGCGGGGCGGAGCTGAGCGGAGGTGAGCCGAGCGGAGCGGAGCTGAGTGGAGCGAAGCGGGACTGGGCCGAGCGGGGCGGGACGGGGCACCGCACTCGCCGCCGCGCCGCAACGCGGGGGGGCGCGTATTTCGAGGATTGCGGAGAAAATAGCCGCGCCCGCGTCCGCGCGCGCCGTGGGCCGTGGGCCGCGCCGGCGCAGCGCTGGAGGCGAGCGGCTGCGGAGGCCGCGGCTGGCGGCTGGCCAGCCCCAGCGGCCGCCGCGCCACGCCTATCTGCCTCCGCCTCCGCCTCCCCCTCTCCGCCCGCTTCCACAATCGGAGAACGCGCCATTTCAGTAGCATGTCATTAAGAGTTGCGAACGACGCAATAGAAAACTATTACCAGCAACTCTAAAATAGGGAAAAGCAATTAAAATTAAATTAAATTTAACGAGAAATTAATTATCTTTGAAAATTTATCAGAGATTTTAATGGTCTGGTTCACATTGTACGCATCCTGTATGAGTAAAATCACTCAACCAATTTTTCAATTCTAAATTGTGGCGGCAGAAACTTCGTTATGAACCCTATATTTGACGAGATGATACCAGAAATTGTAGTTGTACTATACGCAAAAATGTTTATAACTGTCCTTGTAATGCGTTAAAAGCAAACTCGTGCCAAAAGCACAAATCACATAAATAATTAGAATCAATCACATAAATAATTAGAATCAATCACATAAATAATTAGAATCAATCACATAAATAATTAGAATCAATCACAATCTTGATACTTTTCTTCACACTCTCAGTACTTCCTTTTGATTTTACCTTTCGATCTACCGACTCAACAAACGGAATATCTGACAGCGACGTTTCCTTCGAACAACATCTACCTTTCACAAAATCGACGAAGAAGAAAAAAAAATAACGATTTGTATAAAAATGATTTCTTTTTCCACAGCCCACCCGCCCAACTCTCTGGGCCATCTCGGCGCGCGTGTTCTTTGGATCAAGTCCCTCCAGCGCGTGCCAGGGGGCTTTGGCGCGGCGGCCAGGTGCCGGCGGCGGCGGCGGCGGGCGGGCGCAAACGGCGGTGTGGAGACGCGCTGCTCGTAATTGGGCGGCCGTCGCTATCGCGCCGCGTCGCGCTGCGGTCCGGGGCTGGAGCAGCGCTGGCCGCCAGCGGACCCTCTTTTAGGGGGTTTACGGCCCCTCCAAGTTAGGAGCGCCGCGGCACGATGACGACGACGACGGCGGCGGCGGTGATAAAACGCCCGGCGCGACGAGGACGGCTCCATTAGCTGCGGGCGACCCTACAGGTGGGTGCTATTCGACGGTAATCCACGGAGGAGGAACGATATGTCGTAAAGTAACGGAACATCGTAGGGAAACGGTGTCTGTTCCTAATATCACCAATCAGGGAAGGTTTCACTTCTTACTTTAATGGCACTCGGTACATTATAAAATATTCAAATCCATCACGATGTACTAATGAAACAACACAGTAGGCAATGAAACAATCGGCTGGGAGGTTTTATAAAACGAACGCTAATTAATTCTACAAGAAACCTCGATTCAGTTTTCTGAACTACTGTCAGACACACGCGACAATAGATACATTCAAATAATACACTAACGAAACATCGTAGGGAAACAGCGTTTGTTCCTAATATCACCAATCAGGGAAGGTTTCACTTCTTACTTTAATGGCACTCGGTACATTATAAAATATTCAAATACAACACCATGTACTAACGAAACATAACACACCTGGCAATGTAACAATCGAACGCTAATTTATTCTACAACAAACCTCGATTCAGTTTCCTCAATCACTATCAGACACACGCGACAATAGTAGACATGATACGTACAAATAACACACTCTTACTCCAACCCGGGATATTACCTTCGGCGGTGCAGTCTGGGCATGTTCCGTCCCGGCGGCAAGTTTGGTCGCAGCCATCTCCGGGAGCCGCTTTAGGCAGCGCTTAACGCCGTGCGATCAAATGCGCTGTCTTTTTCCCGGCACCGCACGCTATCAACTGCGCGGTGAGCGGTGCCTGTGGGTTCTCAGCGAGCGGTACGCGGCGATGGCACGGCGCGGGGCGGGGCGGGGCGGGGCGGGGCGGGGCGGGGCGGGGCGGTGCCCGGGCCCCAGCTCGCACGCCCCCCCCTCCTCGTTGCGCGGAGGGGCCGCGCTCTCGTTAACTAATATTCGCGCGTCCGCGGCGCGAGAGGCCGTGCCGGCATACGGGCCCGCGGCCAAAGTGGGACCGCTACGACGCGGCGGGGACGGGGCCGATGGGGCAACGGAGGCGGTAGTAGCTGTTGTGACAATTGCGT
Organism: Gryllus longicercus; assembly: GCA_038098605.1. NCBI lineage: Eukaryota > Metazoa > Arthropoda > Insecta > Orthoptera > Gryllidae > Gryllus > Gryllus longicercus. Next base: position 729,415 of record JAZDUA010000564.1, on the reverse strand, counting down.
AGGTGGCGGGGACGGTGATTCGGCAGGGCAGCGGTTACCGACGGAGATGGCAGTAGAAAGGGGGGTGGCGAGGTTAGTAGCAAGTGCCGAGGGATTGGTTGACGTCGATGGTGTGTGGAGGGCAACGATTGCCACTAACGATTGCCGAGTTGGAAAGGGGGTGCGACGGGGCGAGGTAATAGCAACTGCAAGGGGATCAATGACGATGACTGTCACTCAGGGGGGGAGGTAGCGATTTCCACCAGAGACTGCTGTGGAAATGGAAAGCGAATGGGCGATGACGTAGAACTAGAAGAGATATCGTTGGCGGTGGCGGTCACGGTGACTGGGGGCAGCAATTACCATAAAAGGTGGCAGTGGAAAGAGAGGATCGAAGTAATAGCCTTTACAGGAAGTTCGGTTACGTTGACGTTGACTCGGGTGGGGGGGGGAGGGCGGAGGGCAGCGGTTACCGAAGGATGTGTAAAGGATGGGGCGAGGTAGTAGGGTAGTTTAATAGAGGAGACAGCGACAGTGAATCGGGAGGGCAGCGGTTGCTTCCAGAAATGGCCGTGGAAAGAGGGGGAGGTGGAGCGTGAGGGTATGGCGACCGTGTCGTTGTCTCGGCGGTCATCGCCGACGTGCTCGAAATCGAAGAATCTGCGCGACTCAGGCAGTGGCGGTCGCTACGACGCGGCGCGGTGGAGTGGGGGCAGGCCGCACAGCCACGCCCAAAAAGCGTAACCTGTCGCGTTGCCCCGCGCCGCCGCCGTCGACCTTCCCCGCGGCGTGGCCGCCCGCCGCCCACGCGCCAGTGCCACGGACAAAGACTGGGGCGACCTGCAGGCGGAGCTACCAGCGACACACCTCGCCTGTTGCTACTGCAAACCCAACTATTACTTATTTTTCGCAATCAACGGCCAGTCGTGAGCATTGGAGGCGTATTAAATGAGCTGTGGTCATAATCAGCTTAAAAGAGTTTCTTTGTTCTGTTCTAAAACACTCAAATATTACAAAACTCATTTAACTTTTTAATTGTGATTTGATTTCCAAAGAATTTGTTAATTGGAACAGTTATTTTATTTACCACATTTAAATAATCAAGAAAAACAGCTCTCTCTGTACAAATAAAAATGTACATTAAAGATTTGTCCTATTTTTTTTTATCGCGGGACACTGGAATGAAATTAAACAATTTTTTAATATTTCTGCGTTACCTTTAAACTGCCCTTCTGAAACTGTAACCCAGATGATTCCTAATACAAATACCGTACACGTGTGCATTTTTCCGCTTCTCTGAACGCATTCCAGCTATTTTGCCTCCAGGACGACGCTCTGCCAGCGCTTTCGGAGCCGTTCCTCCGCTCGTTTGGCATGTCCGACCGCACGTCGCCCGCTTCCTGTCACCGCTGCTGCCAGAATTTTTCGGATTGGTGGAAAGCCAACACAGTGACAACTGGAAGACCATCGCAGCGACGCGCCGACGCCACTGGTCCAGCGGTTATTTCCAGTGAAAGTTAATCAACACGGGGATGAGTTTCACGATGTTTTCATCTGCGCGACCGTGAACCAGGAAAGTTATTTACACCACAAATAGTATTACATAAATTGCGCCGTGTTAGTCTGGCTGGCCACCATCTAATCTCGCACGCACTTGTTGCCTCTGTAAGAAACGCTAATTGGAAGCGACAAGAATGGGCTCCACAGAGAGCACGTGCGTAAACACAACAACTCGATTCTAATCTCAACTTGTCAACAAGGAATTACATGATCTCGTTTCGTAAACGAAGTGTGAGAATACAGACTGTATTAGGGGCAAGCCAACGGGTTTTTATATGCGTTCCTGCCTCCTGTATAATATCAATACTCAAATTTGTTGTTGCATATCTCTTGGGTTGAGAATGAAGGAGTTAAACCTGACATTTCTGCAAACCAATACAATGGTCACCAGAAAGCTCTGGTAATCAGACGTGGCAGTCCACTCGATCGACACTGTCTCCTCTTGAGCCGTCTTGATGAATGAGTATCAAATTTCGAGACGGATCATTTTTCATTTACTATTCTACGAGCACGAGATCGTACGGATTACTTCTATATAATATTTATTTACACAAGATTCTGCAGTTAAACGTAGTTAATTATTAAAACAATTAATACATAATTTATACATCTGTACACAAAATAATACATTTACCGTGCATAAATTGAATACCTTGAGCTAAGCAAAACACTCGACCTGTATCATAAGAATTGTAAAGGATATAACTAATTCAAAAGCCAATTCACAAGCCTTTTTTTATGGTCGCATCAACAGCTAGAACATTAGCGACTATATATATTATCTATTATATTATATTAACACAAGTGATAGATATTGCGTAAATACTTCAATCTAACACAAACGAAAGCAAAATAGGAGTTTCTGTGAGACATTTTGGTTTACTATTGGTGGAAGTATCGATTTCAAGGTATCAACTGTGTCCATGGCTCATATGGCGTTAGTCCTTCTATCGACTTCGCTATAATTTCGATTCTTTATTTTGAGTTACCGTTCTGTGATTGGTTTATTTCTTATGTCTTACTTAAGCATAAACAGAGAAGGTTGAAGCTTGCAAGCTTTTAAGTTAACGTCTTACGTGTTATGCGACCGCATCGTGAATGAGTCCGCTTATGGACGTAGTCCTAACTTTTATGTTAACGCCAGGCTTATTTAATTATTATCATTATTATTATTATGTTAACGCCACGTTTGCATTGTGAACGGGCCTTAAGAAGATGCTGCAGGAGATCGTAATGGTTTCCATCAAAAGCCCTGATTGGGACGACAAGCCGTTTCTATTCGCCACAACAGGGACAACTCATAATCCAACCTCCCGCACGGGAGCCAGGCGGCGAGTGTCGCCACCCGCCCGCGGCCTTGCGGGTTCCGCGGCCCATCGCCCGCCCGGCGCCCGCTATCAGGGATCGGCCGCCTTTCTCGCGGCGAGGCACCGCGCGGCTGAATGAGAACACTGCCAAGGACGGAAACCGCAACGGCCGACATAAGGACGCTTACAAAAAGTGCCGAGCGCTTAATCTGCTATCAATCTACCCACTGTGTTGTGATTAAGCACGGCGCGGGGCGGGGCGGCGCGGGGCGGTGGGGCGGGGCGGGGCGGCACGGGGCGGTGGGCCGGGGCGGGGCGGGGCGGGGCGGGGCGGGGCGGTGGGCCGGGGCGGGGCGGGGCGGGGCGGGGCGGTGGGGCGGGGCGGGGCGGCGCGGGGGGACGGGGCGGCGCGGGGGGACGGGGCGGCGCGGGGGGACGGGGCGGCGCGGGGGGACGGGGCGGCGCGGGGGGACGGGGCGGCGCGGGGGGACGGGGCGGCGCGGGGGGGCGGGGCGGCGCGGGGGGTGGGGCGGCGCGGGGGGCGGGGCGGCGCGGGGGGTGGGGCGGCGCGGGGGGCGGGGCGGCGCGGGGGGCGGGGCGGCGCGGGATGCAGGGCGGCGCGGGGGGACGGGGCGGCGCGGGGGGCGGGGCGGGGAGGGGGGGGGGCGGACTGCGCCCGCCCGAAGTGGAGCATGATGTGTTCGGGACCTTCGCTCGAGAACTGGAAAGTGGTGGCCCGGTGCGCGCCCGAAAGCTCGCAAAATCCGGTCCAGGGAAGGGGGGGGGGGCGAGCGAAGGTGGTTTGACAAAGGCGCTGTGCAAGTGGCGGAGTACTAGCAACAGTAAGTTCAGTATACTAGCATATCGCGTTTTGGCAAACAGCAGATAGATGGTCAAAAACAGAAACATTTTACAGGAGACGAAAGAATAATTAGATAGGCAAGTTTACAAAAAATCTTAAATAACGTCGCCCTACCGGAGCATAAATGAGCTGTCGACTGAGTGGTTCACTTTCATTTACGTTGTGGAAATGACGCTTGTACAAAGTGATTCTTCTCGATCCTATGATATGCGGATGTCACAGTACTCGTACTTAACAGCGTAGTTACAGCCATTTTTGTCTATGGAAAAGACTCGATTTCGTAGAAATGGCAATCGCACTGTCATTGTGACAGACAATTTTATAAAAACAATGTTGAAATCATTCGTTGATCTGTTTACTTTCCTACGTTCTATAATGATTCGTTAATTGGTTCTTCAAAACTAATTTGGAGACATTTACTAAGAAATACATACACACAAACACACACACACACACACTATATATATATATATATATATATATATATATATATATATATATATATATATATATTGTATATAATGAAATTATTAGCAAAAGTCTTAAGTAGAATCTATTGCAGACCAAGGCATGGAGGCTTGGAGACGTTTCCTCTGAGTATGCACTATTCCCATTTCCACAACCCTCATTGGATTAAGGGTGAAAAGTGGTCCTAAAACGGCGATCAACCAAACACTATCAGAAAATGAAGTACAGTGAACGCATTGTCGTGAGAACAGTATCCTTGTCTCACCGGATGTCATAAAACTTCAACGACAACGTAAGCATTACTGTCGAGAATCACGAACAAATAATAAAATAGTAAGCGGAAGAGATTACATCGCTACTTGAAGAACTTCTCATGCTCTTAGAGAACAGCGTTTTCGCGTTGCCCGACCAATAGGAAAGTAGGCACCCACACGGAAACAAACGTGCTTTCGGTAGTCATGAACATGAATTTACGAGCAGTTATGGAGAAGCCTCAAAGCTGCTGAAAGAAACTAAAAATAGAGGTAGTTGTTACAATAACATTCCGCTTTATCATCTCTGTATTGAAAGTTAATATACTATAGATAGTTATTACAAACATTATTCCGTCATTTACCGAACGTGTTCATATTCTTACTACATCAAATCAGATTGATCATTTTTCATACTAATAATTCTCTCGATTTCAGTCTCTGCCCTGAAAAACGGCAACTATTAACATTGTGTGTTCAATTATTACAGTTCTCATTTCACAGTAATTGCAGGACATAAAAAAACGGTCTTGGGTTTTTGATTAACTGACTGGTTAGAAAAATATAAAAATTAGTGTATTCATGAAAATCATTTCGAAGGCGATAACTTTTCAAACGTGTTTAACAATGAATTTCATACTTTCGCAAAGTGTCCTTGCTGTGAACATTTCTACTTTCAGAGAGAAAAAAAGTAAACATGATAGTCGAATAAGTCACTTGAACCAAACGTAGAAAGGGAAAAAACTTCAAATTTGTCAGACTGTATTTGGTCCTTTGTTTTAAAGACACAAAATTGTTCTAAGATAAAAGTTTTACATCAATATATTACTTATGATATATAATAGTAACAGCAACGTTTCGAAAAATAATTATTTCCATCTTCAGGATTAAATGTAAAAACAAATACATATTATATTTTTTTTTGTTTAAAATGTTATATTTATTTGTTTTGACATTTAAGTCTGAAGATTTAAATAATTATTGTTCGAAACGTTGCTGTTACTATTATGTCTCACATGCAATATATTGATGTAAAACAGTCATCTTAAAACAATTTTCTGTCTTGAAATTAAAGGACTAAATACACTCTGAGGAAGTTGAAACATCTATAGACAGAAAAGTTAAAAATAATTTGAAAACTTCAAATACATATTATAAGCATCAAGCAAAAGGGAGCTAAATGCGGGAAAATTCGACATGTTTCTAATAGAGAGGCACGCTCCAAAACGCAGAAAGCTGGATTACCACATATTACAGAGCTATGATTTCTACAATATCATTTAGAATACACCAAATGTTTCAAATGGGATTTACTGTCAAAATCTCTTATCGTCTACTATACAAAAGTGTCAACCTGATTTAGTACTTCTTTATCTTATCTGACACACTCTTTGTCAATATAAACGTCGCGTGTCTTTCAACAGATTTTGTAAAATAAACATTGTTTATCCTCTAAATCTCACATGAAAATATCGTCAAGTTTCCAAATGTCAAGTTGTAAAACCGTACCAAAAATATGAAAGAAAATAATGTTAAAAAAATTAAATAAATAAACAGGATGGTTTTCATGGCAAAGAATAATTTCAAATCTGTTACTTCGTATTACTTGCTAACGGTATAATGAGAATTTACTCGTTTGTTAGTGATGAAGTACAATAAAGATCAGTGATGTCCCCAACGAGTCCCTTAAACTTTTTGCCAAATAAATCACTTATAAACGAATGTAAGCGCTCGCGTGTTTTGTTTACAAGAAATACTCATTTTGAAGAATCGCGCCAAAGAACGCACCAACATGAAATATAAGTTTTGGATATTGTCACTGTTTTAGGTCGCGGAAACCTTTAAAACAACAGTTTTGTTCACGATACATGAATTTCATCCTACAATTTTATCGTCGAACATGAATTTATGGCTAATATTTTTTTTCATAGAATAGCCAAAACCTCTATGCATGCACCCGAGAAAATGTGTTTTCGCAAAAATGCTTACATTAAACACACTTTCGTATTAATGTAATATCTGATGTTATGTATTTTGTTGTTGCCGGCTTGAATGTTAAATCGCAATTAAAAAATTACTATTTTTCACGTTGAAAGAAATTGTTTTTGTTTTTCGGAAACTTGACGATCTACTACAGTTCTTCGGGAATTATAAAAATCTTTGGTCTACTACAAATCCACTTCTCCTTTACTTATGTTTACGCTAGCGCGTTTTTGCTTCGAATACGTAACTGCTGCTATCTGTTTATTCAATTCTGATACTACCAGGTCTCGTGAGTATGTGTATTTTGTGATAGAACTTCCAAACAAAAGCAATTAGTTACAATTTCTAACACTTGTCGGCGCTGTTGTTGAAGACAGCACAGACTCGTTCAATATTTCGAATTATACTGCAATTTATGCAATTTTGCCCCTGGCAGGTATGAGCTGTTGACGGTTTCATCCAGTCGGGAGCCTGAGCATCAACATAATGACGCCATAGTCACGAGGGTGGCGTTCAAGCTCCTGATGAGAAGAAACTCAACAGCTGATACACATCAGGGGAGATTTGCGAAAATCGCAGTATAACAAGGCAAGGATAGGAGAGCTGAGGTGATGACATGGACGAAGGCAAGGATAGGAGAGCTGAGGTGATGACATGGACGAAGGCAAGGATAGGAGGGCTGAGGTGATGACATGGACGAAGGCAAGGAGAGCTGAGTTGATGCACGGACGAAGGCAAGGAGAGCTGAGTTGATGACACGGACGAAGGCAAGGAGAGCTGAGTTGATGACATGGACGAAGGCAAGGAGAGCTGAGTTGATGACATGGACGAAGGCAAGGAAAGGAGGGCTGAGGGGATGATATGAGCGAAGCCAAGGCGCGCTCACCTCGGGCACATAGCGGCTGCGCACGAGCCCGGCGCGCGAGAGGGGCCTGCCCCTGGCGTCGTCGCTGCGGCGGCGGCGGCGCAGCACCTGCCCTGCGGCGGGGGCGGCGTCGAGCGAGGGCTCCTCGGCGAGCGAGGGCAGGGCGGCGGGCCGGTCGGGCGGGGGCGGCGGCGACGCGGGGGCGGACGGCGCGTCCTCGGCCGCCGGGCCGTCGCCCTCGGCGGGGGCGGCGAGCGCGTGCGCGGCCCTGGCGCCCCGCTGCACGGCCTGCGCGAGGCGCGAGCGCTCGGCGCGCCACCACCCGCGCAGCGCCCGCCACGCGCGCCCCACGCGCAGCGACGTGCCGCCGGCCAGCGCGCGCGGCCCGCCGCGCAGCAGCGTGGCGCGGCGCTGGCCCGCGCGCACCGCGCAGTACTCCAGCTCCTCGTACTCCCGCGCCGACGCCCCGCCCGCCTCACTGCCCGCGGCGGCGGCCGGCGCCGCGCCCAGCTGCGCGTAGCACAGGTAGGTGTCGCTCAGGCTGTACGCCTCCGAGCGCTCCCAGCCCACGGGCGAGCACGTGGTCTCCCGCGACGCGCAGGCCGACGCCGACGCCGACAGCGGGCAGTCGCGCAGGTAGCTGGCGCGCGGGGACGCGTACTGCGGGGGCTCGGCGCACAGCCGGCGCACGATGTCGTCCGCGCTGAGCGCGCCGGGCGGCGCGCGCACTCGCAGCACTTCGTAGCCGCCGTCCGACGACGTCGCCGTCGTCGTCACCTGCGACGTCGCCGCCAACGCCAGCGCGATGTCCTCGGAGAGGCTGCGCCCCACGGCGGGCGGAGGCGGGGGCGGCGGGGACGACGGAGCCGGCGACGACGGCATCCGACCCGGGGAAGGCGGCGACGACGGTGGAGAAAACGCTGCAGGGGGAGTAGTCGGCAACGGCGGCGGCGGGGACGTCGGCGGGGGAAACGCCGGCAGCGGAGACGTCGGTCGAGGAGTCGACGGCAGCGGTGGAGACAACGGAGCCGGCGTCACGGGCTGAGGGGAAGACTGCGCCGAGGAGTATATGGATGCCGTCGGCGTCGTCGGCAGAACGAGCGAGGGCGCCGGGGACGGAAGAGGTTCGGTCGTTGGAGCGACGCGTGAGGGCGCGTCGCCTCGTTCGGCAGTCGCCTGAGCACTGGCGGTGACGGCGGCGTCGGCCTGAGGCGTCGGCGCCGGTGCGATTGCGGCGTCGCTTCCTGTCGACGGCGGGGGCGCTTCCTGCGTCGCGGGGGTCGCGGCGGCGCTCGGCGTCTCAGCACGCGCCGGCGGAGGCGGCGGCGGCGGCGGCGGAGGAGGAGGAGGCGGAGGAGCCTCTTTCGGGCGCTGGTCGCCGGCCGCTTCCGGGGGGCTCTCCTTATGCGACATCATCGTGGAGGACAGGATCTGCTCGGCCTCGGCGAAGAAGGAGAAGCTGATGCTGGGCAGCACGTCGTCCGGCGAGCCAGGAGTGGAGGGCGCGGCGGCGTCGGCGGCGGGCGCATCCAAAGAATCGGCGGCGTCGGGCGGCTCGCTGGGGGGCGGCGGCGGCGGCGGCGCGCTGCTCGGCACCTTCGACTCCAACGGCGCACTAATGTCCACTGCAGCCGCCGCTCCGGCCACTCGCCGGTCCTCGGGCCCGGCGCCAGCTCCGCCGCCGCCTCCGGCCCCGCCCCCGCCCCCGCCCCCGCCAACGCCGCCGCGCGGCTCGCTGCCGTCGCGGCGCCGCCACCACCCGGGCGGCGGCACCCGCGGTATGCTAAACCACCGGCGTTCGCGCACCATCGCGTTCGTGCTGCGCTAACGACCGCCGCGCATGGCCCGGGCGGGGTGCGTCGCGGTTTCCGCAGTCCACGCGCTTTCGCCGCGCGCAGCCGGCCGGCAGCTTCTTTTTGTGGAGGCGTGGGTAAAACGGCTTCTTTCCAGGGGGCCGCTCTGGATCGTTGCTCTCGATCGTTGCTCCCAATCGTTGCTCTCGATCGTCGCTCTCGATCGTCGCTCTCGATCGTCGCTCTCGATCGTTGCTCTCGATCGTTGCTGACGCGAGGACACGACCGCGGCGCGGCCCTGCACAGAACGGAGCGCGTGCCGGCTGGGGCCTCCGGTGGCACGGCGCCCGCTCGCCGGCTCCTCGAAGGGGAAAGAGGCTGGGGAGGGGGTGGCACCCGTGGCGCCGGACTGCCCCGCCACGAAAACCCAGGCGCCCTCCGACGCTCGGCCTTCAGCTCTTGCGTTACTCTGGAAATCCTATACTCCGTTGCGAGGTAGTCTTTCACGCCGCTCCACAAAAAATGTTTTATTTGTAGGTAGGATGTATATTCCTGGGAAAGAGCGAAAGTATTTGTTAGGCTATTTTGGGCACGACTAAAAATGTAATTTGAGTGGTCAAGTCTTGGTGGCTTCTGTATTTGCACCTGAAATTTTTAATTTATCTAAATCTCAAAGAAATTTAATATTCTCCAACGCACCATTCTTTCTTATTAAATGATCTAATGTCTACAGCTTTGTAATACCATTGTAAAATGAGGAAGTGCATTTTCATATCTATAATTCTTGTTAATCACATTAGTAATATAACCATTTTAGCAAAATACTTTCCCCGTTATGTCGTGCACCGTAGTAATACAGACTTGTAGCGTAGTGCATCAGCATTCTTATGTTCCTTCGTTGATTATATTACCGGGATTGAAAACTCGGGTAACCCAAGCATACCATGTATAAAACAAAACGTAATCGCGGTACATTTTCTGAGATTCCACCAGTTTCATTTCTCTCTCAGTTCACCACCTATTTCATTTGCATGCTAATTATCCACTTAAGCATCATTAATTAAATCATTTTCATTATAATCGATCTTATCGCGTAACCACCGCATGAGAGATCCGGTAACGCATAAGGAATTGGCTGCGAAACCAGAACCACAGGGCAATCTCCCTCGATGATCATGGATACTCAAGCCGATCGTGTCCAATAAACAAGGATTTTTTCATTATATCCTCTTCAAAAAATTATTTCAATGATATTAGAAATAACACAAATTCAAAATACGGTACACACATCCTCACAGTATCCAGTTACTCGCATCCTAATGAAGGTTAAAACCCTTTAAGCAGAAAACTACTGTCATTTCATTACTGGGATGCAGCATTGACACATCACTCCTGACATGTCCCACGACCGGGATGAACAGCGACACCAATTACAGCGCGGAAATGGTTAAGGAGCCATTAGCGGATGAAGTGATCCGTTGCAAGGCGGCTGCGTCAACAGGTCAATGGCGCGCGTTACTTTCACTAAATAGTTTCGTTCTCTCCAACGCCGAGAGCCCCATTAGAAGAATTAAATAAAAGTATTTACTAGCTATTTTTGACAAAAATCCTCGTTCCGCTATTGAAAGTCCTTTCTCAACGAGAAAAAATTAAAATCGAAGACCGCCATAAAAACATCAGTACATAAACTTCAATAATTTCTTCGTTTGATGGCATCTGTACCTCACAAAAGGAAGGAAAATACTACATTTATAAGCTAACATGTAGCTTTTTATTTTCAAAAGGTGCTACAACCTCCCACCGAAATTGCATCGCCTACAATATGATTAAAATATAGAGACACCCCATCTTGAACTCCACAAGCAAATGACATTACCCCTCAGAGTAAACAGACCAAACATTGCTCGATATTGCTTCCTATCAACGCAGAAAACAACCTTTCAGAATACTAATTGAATTCGACTGTGATCGTAAAACCCTGTTTCTTTCAAACCGCGGCGTTCCATATGGTTCGCTTAAAAGTGGACTTCGATCGGAAGGGAAAGGATCGGGTCTAATTGAAGGTCGCCCGTGCCTATGTGGGGGCGTTTATTCGCTGGTCGGCAGCTGGCGAGCGCGCGCGCGGGCTGGCGCAGGGCAGAGCGGCAACCGAATGCGGAGGCTCAGTAGGAACCGCAGGCACTCCTCCGCCTACACCTCGCCCTACACCTCGCCCTACACCTCGCCCTACACCTCCGCCTACACCTCCGCCTACACCTCCGCCTACACCTCCGCCTACACCTCCGCCTACACCTCCGCCTACACCTCCGCCTACACCTCCGCCTACACCTCCGCCTACACCTCCGCCTACACCTCCGCCTCCGCCTACACCTCCGCCTACACCTCCGCCTCCGCCGACACCTCCGCCTACACCTCCGCCTACACCTCCGCCTACACCTCCGCCTACACCTCCGCCTACACCTCCGCCGACACCTCCGCCTACACCTCCGCCTCCGCCTCCGCCTACACCTCCGCCTACACCTCCGCCTACACCTCCGCCTACACCTCCGCCTACACCTCCGCCTACACCTCCGCCTACACCTCCGCCTACACCTCCGCCTACACCTCCGCCTACACCTCCGCCTACACCTCCGCCTACACCTCCGCCTACACCTCCGCCTACACCTCCGCCTCCGCCTCCGCCTACACCTCCGCCTACACCTCCGCCTACACCTCCGCCTACACCTCCGCCTACACCTCCGCCTACACCTCCGCCTACACCTCCGCCTACACCTCCGCCTACACCTCCGCCTACACCTCCGCCTACACCTCCGCCTACACCTCCGCCTACACCTCCGCCTACACCTCCGCCTACACCTCCGCCTCCGCCTCCGCCTACACCTCCGCCTACACCTCCGCCTACACCTCCGCCTACACCTCCGCCTACACCTCCGCCTACACCTCCGCCTACACCTCCGCCTACACCTCCGCCTCCGCCTACACCTCCGCCTACACCTCCGCCTCCGCCTACACCTCCGCCTACACCTCCGCCTACACCTCCGCCTACACCTCCGCCTACACCTCCGCCTACACCTCCGCCTACACCTCCGCCTCCGCCTACACCTCCGCCTACACCTCCGCCTCCGCCTACACCTCCGCCTACACCTCCGCCTCCTCATGGGCCTACAGGTGGGCGTGCATGCCCGCATCACACGTGACCATCATGCTTAACTTCAAAACGGTGCGCCCTAATCCTTAAAGCCCATGTACCTTTGGGGATATGTGTCTTCCATTAATTTGCGGACGTTTCTGTCTTCGGAGTATCCTTAGCCACATCATAGAATGGTTTGCAACGAACGTGGAGAATATGGAAATCTATGCCCTATTAAGCAGACTATTTGACATTCTGTTCCCTTTAATCATATGAAACCACTCTTTTTGTCGCTTATTTACAGTGTATGAAAATATTAACCCATGCGCAGTCCCGGGCCTATATGATGTAACACACGTCCAGGGTCGAAAATGAAATTCTTTTTGAAGGTATTTTCACTTTTAAAGCAATAATTTATAAGAAGCGGAATGTTCCTATTAATGCAACCAAACACTAAAATACTTATTCCTACATTAAACAACCAATTAAAAATTAATCGAGTACATAACGTATTTTGTTTCGTATAAAAAGGAAATATTCGTACCGTCCATTATCTGTCTCGAAAATAAACGTTGAAGGTACAAAAGGGTTGAAACGTGCTCAAGAAGAATGGAGAATAATTGTCGTCATTCCTATGATTAAAGGGAACATAATGTCAAATAGTCTGCTTAATTTTGCATAGACTTCCAGATTCTCCACGTTCGTGGCAATCCATTCTATGATGTAGCTAAGGATACTCCGAAACAAAATAATCTTACTTCCGAGCGGACCTAGGCTTTAATACTGACGTAAGGAGAACGTGCCAAGCGTAAACAACACGTAGTGCCATACGTAAGGAAGCTTCCCATGAACCGTTGAATAAATACCAGTACGGACGTCTGTTTTGGTTCCAGCCATTCAAAGTAGCTTTTCTCCTCACCAAACGTCAAGTATTTTTCAACTGGTTAAATAAATACCTAAACCATTAAACGTGCTCCGAAATAGCTCAAAAATGTTACGCTACGCACTTGTGACGTCATCTGGGATCACGGCGCACCGCTTACGTGTACACCGCCGCGGCGGGCAGGAAATAGGAATGGGGCGGCCAGACACACGCACCGAGTGGAGCGGCGCAGACAGTAGCGACTCTGGTGGTGGAGGTGGAGGTGGCGGTGGCGGTGGCGGTGACGGTGACGGTGACGCGCTATCTTTAGGGCGCGGGAACGAGGCCAGTGGCCGCAACAGGCGCCTCGGGCCAACGGGTCCCCGCGCGTGCCACTATCTCCCCCCCCCCTCCCCCGGGCCCCCCTTCACTTACGCTTCAACTTCCTTCTTCCCCCGTCCTTCCGGATTTCGGCCTACGTGCGCCAGAAAGTACGATACGTGAGAAATTTAGGAGTAATATACCATCCATGATAAATACCTCTATTTTTCTTTGCGACCTTCGTACATTTGTGGACCGTTCGTGTTTCACATTCGTGTGACGAAATCATAACTGTCGTTCGACGAATTAGGGACAGGTTAACGGATTATGATACAAGCTACGAAATGATCTTTTACACCTTTCTAAACCTACAACAGCGCATTTTGTTCGTGTTAAAACCGCTTAACATCTTCGTTAAGGGAGACATGCCAGGTGCAGAAACGCGCATCATTCGGTTTTATGAAGGCTGACGACAAACAATCATAATCCCATCGTCACAAAATGCCCGTTTGATTACCGGCGCCGCCGGTGAGAGAGGTGTGGTAAGACACGGGGATAGCATAGAAAAAACTGCGATGAGTGGGAGAAGAGAATGAGATTCCTTTCTTCACATGATTCGAGTTTTTCTTCCTATATTGTAATCGCCCAACTCTAACGTTTTCCTGGAAGACATAATGTTCGTATAATGTAGGTACTGGATTTTTTTGTACATTTATGTAGTTTCCACACTTATTTACCCTGTTTCTGTCAAGTTGTCAGTGATTTAATAAGTCACCAAACCGGTTTTATACTAATCTTGGAACAACATTATTCACTAGAAAGTCTTGACACTTTTAGACCTTGGGTCATGATTCGCCATTACAGAATATTTTTACAAATCTATAACGTAATTACGATGCATGGCGGGCAAAACGGAAGCACTCAAATGCTAGCAAGTGACGAGATTATTTAGAAAGAGACTTGGGTAAGTTAACAGAGTCTCTATAAACCAATGCCACAGCTCAAAGTGCTATTTGCTCAAACATTAGACTCTTTAATCCTTTCTCCAGGTACATGGAAAAAAATCGTGAATAGTCAAACGGACTTCAAACGAGAAGAAATCCTAAAAAAAATGGCGTTCTGAAGATAGTGCGAGCATTGAAACGGTACAAATGAAAATAAAAAGTTAGATTTATCTAAATGCAAGCTGTATAAATTGCTTGAATGCACTGTTCCCTTCCCTCGCATACTCAATAAAGCAAACAAAGACATCTTTAGACGGTAAAGGCGTGTGCTTGACATCTTGAGATTAAATTTCCTCATTCCTCCTGACATCATCTTTCAAAACCAAAATTTCCCTGCGTCTTACACATTTCAAAGAACAATATTTCTAAAGATAACAGAAACACACCCAGGGGAAAGCGAATCTAGTTGATGAACGTGATAATTTTTTATTTCTCACAACGAAAAACACAAATACTTATTAGGTGTAACCTGGCAGTAGCCCATCGTTCTCTTGCTCCAAAATTATAACTTCTTCTGTCACAAGCAACTAGGATAATGCAACGAAGTGAAGGCAACTATGAAATAAGATGAAACAAAAATACAGATAATCTTTACAATAGCGTTATTAACATCTCTCAAAATTCACGAAACTTACAAAGTAAACCATAATATCGGAACTTTAAAAGTGCACTCCAGTCTGAACAACAACAAAATGACGAAAAATGACGAATGACGCCATGACGAAAAACTTCAAAGAAGCAAAACCATGGCGCCAGGCGGACAAAAACAGAGTGTAGAGGTGCAATGGCGGCTGATCTTTAAGGGCTCTAGGGCTGCGCACTCCCCAGAAAAAACAGCCGGTGGGAAAAGTTGCAGAATGTATTAAACTTGAAAAAAAAATCGACTCGTTTAAATTGTGAATACCACCAGTGCAATTTTATGGGACGAATTTAGATTTAATTACCCGATTAAGCAAAAGATAAATGTTTTTGGAATGGATCGCATAGTGAACTACCGGGAGTCCGTCCGTTGCTGGTGCATGCGAGGCAACGGAAGCTTAGGAAGAAGAATAGGGATACTGAGAGTTCCGTGGGGGGAGAATGATCGTATTACGTGTTTCATGGGCAAAATCACTGGCTATTAACAAAGCTAAGAATAACGACCATTTCCTCTAATTTCAAAAATTACTTTTTTGTTTGCTGGAAACACCCTTTTAAAAAATCTCTTGCTTTCGCGAGAAGACAATTTTATCTTCCGTTATCAGCGTAAAAATTGCCTTAGACGAAAATTAAAATTCCGATACGTGCATATCGGTTGTATACTACATGCCATGTTTTTCCTCCTTCAAGAAATATTTTGAAGAGCTAAAATGCACGTGACATATGCTGCTCCTCCTAATTCCTGCGGAGGGGGTGACGTCTATTGGCTGGCGGTCACGAGCAGAGCGCAGCAGGAATTCGCTCGCGCGAGCAGCCGGGGGAGGGGGGACGCGACTCGCTCGTCAGCGCAGGTCACCAACGCGACGCGACAGGGTGCGTGCGCGCACGTACGCACACGCGCGCGGATGCGGGTCGCTGGTCGCTGGTCGCGGGGCGGCGGGGGCGGTGTGGGCGGTGTGGGCGGCGGGGGCGGTGTGGGCGGCGGGGGCGGTGTGGGCGGCGGGGGCGGTGTGGGCGGCGGGGCGGTGTGGGCGGCGGGGGCGGTGTGGGCGGCGGGGGCAGTGTGGGCGGCGGGGGCGGTGTGGTCGGCGGGGGCGGTGTGGGCGGCGGTGGCGGTGTGGGCGGCGGGGGCGGTGTGGGCGGCGGGGGTGGTGTGGGCGGCGGAGGCGGTGTAGGCGGCGGGGTCGGTGTGGGCGGCGGGGTCGGTGTGGGCGGCGGGGGCGGTGTGGGCGGCGGGGGCGGCGCGGCGGCGGGGCGGCGCGGCGGCGGGGCGGCTGCGGGGCGGGGCGGGGCAGCGGGGCGGGGCGGAGAGGCGGGGCGGAGGGGCGGAGAGGCGGGGCGGAGGGGTGGAGAGGCGGGGTGGGGCGGGGCGCGGGCGCGGCGGGGCGAGGCGGGGCGAGGCGGGGCGAGGCGGGACGGGGAGGGGCGTGGCGGCGTGGCAGGGCGGCGGGGGCGGGGGCGGCGGTGCAGGGCGGACCCGGCATGCCAAGTCTCTCAGGGCGAAAGACGCGTGCGCGCGCGCGCCTCTGCGCACGCCCTCGTGCGTGAGCGCACGCCCACGCCAGGCGAACCTTCCTCACCGTATACGGCGGACAAATAAATAATAACCGTTATCGTACATTCAGTTTTATGGCGAAGTTGTGTGGTCTGTACGCGGCGCTGTACGACCGATGACGGAGCCGATAAGAAGACCGTATGAAAAAGCGTATCCACATTGTATCTCTCTTGAAACACTTGTGCAACAACAATTTTTGAAAGTCTGACCTGGAGCGAAGTTGCTGACCACTGTTACTCCGGCTGTGCCGTAGCAATGATCGCCGAAACGTTTGAAAAACGCTCGGCATTTGCAGCGCTTCCACACTTCCCTCCCCCGTCTCTCGCGTCGTTACAGACGTTCAGGTTTCTTCCCCTTCGACGGGATGAAATGAGGAACGAGATGCTGCGTGACGAAAACTGCTAGTAGAATACGAGGCTGAGAGGCCTCGGGCGGTGTTTTTTTGTTGTTTTTTTTAGTCGTCTCCGTTTCCCTCAACAGCTGGTTGTGAGTGGGGGGCGTACCTTCCTCGAAAGTAAGTCAGAGAAGGGGCGGGAAACATGCGATGCTTGCTGTGGCCGAGGTGCCAACTTGGATCACTTCCCTAATTATCAGGGTGGGTATTTATGGTAATGAGAGGAAAGCGCGGAACCCTTAGATGTCCGATGCGAGTGTTAATAGCTCAATCATTAATTTCCCAAGAGAGTTAAATATTACTTTCATTACACACCCAAGAAATCTCAACATAATGTCTAGCAAATTTCAACATTTATTTCGCTAATTCCTTTAATGTATTTCTCACATATTTTTGTACTTATTGGAAAATTCGAGCATTTTCGAGGTGTTTCTTTGTAATTAGGTGTTAAATTTTGAAGTAATAGCGTTATAAAAAATCTTCACAACCATTTTAAGAGTTGAAATAATTATCGAATACTTATAATCATCATGGTGAAGAGCAAACTTCGTATTGCAGTTATTTCAAGTGAATATCACAAGTTATATTAATGAACTTCAAATAAATCTTTAATTTTTGAACAAATTAATTCTATAAGCATTTCACTAGCAATATTTAGTCTTTAATTCACTCCCTTGTATCGCCAAAGTAAAATATTTTATGTTATATTCCAGAATATGTATACATTTTAGAAATAAGAAGAAGAATCCAAGTTTTTTCCATCTAACGCTCAAAATGGAATGGTTCCCTCTTTTCGCCCACGCGAACCACAAAGTGTGTTAACCGCTACGTACGCTTTTCATGGGCATTTCATTGAACACAAAAGGCGCTGCAACTGTCGAGAACGGTCAGCAGGAAACCGTCAAGAACCCTCATTCTGTTCTGCGCGGCGTCTGCATTGTGCTTCAGCTGTTTTATTCTCGCGGGGCGAATGCGGAGTGTGTCGTCGGGTCAGCGAGCACGGGCGCTTCCGACGGCTGCCGGACCTCGCCGAGGGCGCTGGAGTCGCCCCACGCGATGGTATACCCACACGGTCGCACCACATCGAAGTTTTCGGAACATCGATTTTTTTCGAGATGAGACATCGATATTTTAACACTGATGTTTTGTTTTCGATGTTTTCTTCAAATCGATGTACTTGTTCTGAAACATCTTTTTTTTCCAAAAAAATAATTCTCATAGTATTAATAACATTTTCATAATGTAAATTTGTTTGTGGATTACACGCAATCAACAGCCATTTGAAACTGTCTGTTGTCGATACCCAGCCGACACAAAACCGTTTGCTATTCGCAATCTTCCTGAAGTATTGTTACCTTCATTGATTGTTTTTTACGTGGTAATATAGTAAAACTGAAGTTTGAACCTTGATTACTTAAAACATTGGCTAGAAAAAGAAGATGACACTCTTAAGGCAGAATAAATATTAAACTTATATAGAATGTTTAATGGGTTCTAATGTACGCGTATCATATTTTACTTAGATAAGATTCGTTATATTTAAGACATGGATGTCATTCGGTAATGTTTTCATCGACATAGAAAACCTTTTGTTGATATATAAATATATATATATATATATATATATATATATATATATATATATATATATATATATATATATATATGTTTCGAAATATCGATGCTTTGATAAAAGGGAGTTAGTGCCAGCTTTAGCGTCAGCAATATCTATCTTCTGCGCATGCGCAGATGCACTAAAATGGTGCGAAACTTGAACTGCGCATGTGCAGAAGATGAATAGTACTTTAACGTTCGACCTGGCACAAACTCCCTACTATTAGCCATCACTACAGTACAATTTATTTAGTCACGCACCTGTCGTTAATCAGCTGTTCACAGTTTCATCCAATCGGGAGCTTGAACGTCCTCATAGTGGCGCCACTGTAGCGACATAAAAGCTCCAGATTGGATGAAACCGCAGCAGCTGATATATTTCCAGTGCACGACTAAATAAACCGTACTATAACGGGACTTTCACAATGCAAACGTAAACATACGCATAACGCATAGACAAACATTAACATAAATGATAGACTGAAGAATTCACAATGTCTAACATAAACGTAAGCAAAATAAGAGTTTCTATTGGCTGGTCTAGGCATTCTAGTTTACTATTGGTTGGATGTGAGAATCGATTTCGAGGTATCGACTGGGTCCATGGCCCATATGGCGTTAGTTCGTCTATCTACTTCGCTCCTCTTTCGCTTATAAGTTGACGTACTGTGGTTCATTTCTTATGTCTTACTTCAGCATAAACACAGAAGCTTGAGGCTTTTAAGTTAGAATCTCACGTGTTATGCTTATGCGAACGCGTTGTGAATGCGTCCCCTTATGGACGTTGTCGTGACTTTTATGTTAACGCCATGCTTGTGCTTATGTTTGCATTGTGAATGAGCCTTTACGCCGAGGGCGCTGGAATCGCCGGACGGGCGGCCGGCCGGCGCGTCGCGAATCAACGCGGCGCGCGCTTCCTCGCGGGGGAATCGTAAATCGAGCGCGATAAGGTCGGAGGCGGAGGCGGGGGCGAGCGGCCGGCGAGGAGCAGGTCTGCTGAAGGCGCGGGAACTCGGGCGCGCAGCCGCAAAAAGCGCGAGGGGGGGGGGGGGCGCTTTCTAAGCCCCGTGGCCGGCGCCACCCGCCTCCGCCAGGCGCCCCGCCCCACCCCACCCCACCCCACCCCACCCCACCCCACCCCACCCCACCCCACCGCAACCGCAGACGCTTCCGCCACACCCAGCTGGCGCTCGGCTGCGAAGCAATTAGTATTCCACTCTGGGACCGCCCGATAGGAAAATTAATTATTCGTAAAATAACACTGGTGGTACTCTGTGACAGCCACGAATATCCCGAATTTCTAGAAGGGATATCCCGAATTATTTTTCATTGTTTTCATTGCCTGATAGAAAACATCAAAACAAATACGTGTTTAACAGTTAATTCACCCAATTCCGTTCTACAATTTTAGGTATCAACTGAATTCAACACTCTTCGCGATTCAAGAACTAAAGACACCTGATTTTCACACAAATTGATAAAATATTGCTGGAATAATTTCGTAAAAAGCATGAGATGGTCATGTAACTGTAAGCATTCAATATCCTGGCAGCTTTCTGAGACTGCTGGGTGCAAATGAAATTTCTAACAACAGATGATTAATGTTTGCAAGAAAGATACAAACACCAACAATCGTTAAGACAACATGCACAAGTTACTAGTAACTATGCTATTGAATCTAAATTTCAAACGGCATTGCAATTTAAACTTTATCCAGATAATAATTATGCATTACGTCGAGACTGACATGACTTGTAATGTTGCAAAGTAAAGAATGAAATTTAGAGTTGAATGAAGGGAATAAATTTCATGCATTGCACTAAACACCTAGGCTTTTACAACATTAACAAGTCCCCCGACCTTTGAACAGATATTATGAATGTTGTCAATAACCTCGTCAGTCGTGAATTTGCAGCTTTACTGTGAATTACTACAGTAAAAATATCACAGTAAACAAAGCTGATGCCTCACTTCGTTGTGTATTGATTTCATAACATAAGGAATTATGAAAGAAAGTATTTTAGATACCAAGCCGAGATTAGCCCGAATGTCGAGTACCAAAATAATGCAATCTAGCGGTGAATCAAAATTATGCAAGCGAATTCAAAAGAAGTACGTTTTCCATAGTCGATATAAACATGTAAGAATATGTACAGGCCTACCTGAAGGGAGGTTTGATAATAACTATCGTTATCTTCCTTGACATATCAAAATACACGTAATGTTGACGTGAAAGGAGAAAACAAACATTTCATAATGCCCCTTTAACCACCAGAAAATCTAATCAATGAACCATATAGAATCCTTCTATACGGCCTACTGCACAATACACTGTCCATGTGCGGGGCGCAAACATTTGGGTGGGCGCGTCCCGAGTGAATTGGTCCAGGGCATTGTCAGCCCGCATTCCACGGGCAGGAGGAGCGCCGCGCACAATGGCGCAGGGCGGCGCAGTGCGAAGCCACACGGGGGCGGAGGGCAGGGCGATGGCGCGGGCGGAGGCGAGGGCAGAGGCGAGGGCAGAGGCGAGGCGAGGGCGAGGGCAAGGCGAGGGCGAGGGCGAGGGCGAGGGCAAGGCGAGGCGAGGGCGAGGGCGAGGGCGAGGGCGAGGGCGAGGGCGAGGGCGACTGCGGGGGTGAGGGCGGGGACAGAGGCGAGGGCGTAAGCGTGAGCGAGGGCGTGAGCGAGGGCGTGAGCGAGGGCGTGAGCGTGAGCATGAGCGTGAGCGAGGGCGTGAGCGTGGGCGTGAGCGTGGGCGTGAGCGTGGGCGAGAGCGTGGGCGAGAGCGTGGGCGTGGGTGAGGGCGTGAGCGTGGGCGAGAGCGTGGGCGAGAGCGTGGGCGAGAGCGTGGGCGAGAGCGTGGGCGAGAGCGTGGGCGAGAGCGTGGGCGTGAGCGTGGGCGAGGGGCGTCAGCGAGGGCGTGAGCGTGGGCGGGGGCGGGGGCGGGGAACGGGGTTGAGGGCGACAGCGGGGCCGAAGGCTGGGCGGGAGAGAGACCTTTGCGAGGGGGGCGGGGCGCGAACACGCGGCGGGCGACTCGCCTCAATGGGGGGCGTGTCGCCGGGGCGACGCTGTTGGCGACAGGCGAATGACACGACCGCCCACGGGCCACCACGCGCGCTCCAGATGGCAGGCCCACGATGACGCGACGGAGGCGCTAGCGGCAAGCTTTGCTACATTACGTCATGCAGCTACAAATAAATCCCCCAGATAACCATTCAACATTGAGTACATTAAATGTTTTATGGAAGGCCCTAGTTCTGAGATGCAGAATTCAGTTATTGATTACAAAGGGAACAGCATTTTGGGGCAGAGAGTCACGTTTAAACTAATTCATTGAAGATGAAGTCGTGCATATTGTGTTTGAAATGCCAGTGCATTAAATACGTATTCAATGCATTGTATGAACTCTCGAGCTAGTGAAAATACTAATTTATAGAACGTTTGTCTAGTTATTACATCTAATCTTGAACTTTTCTCTAATTACGGCAATATTAAATTCAATTTAATCTTAATCATAATGGAGCCGATTCAGCGTGTCGCTGAGGCGTACATGCTTCAGGAAAGGGCTGCTGCTAGAACTCACGAACAAGTTCATTCAAGATGGAACATATTGTAAAATATTTCCTATATGTAAATGAATTCGTGTAATCTCATACGTTATGAGTAGACCAATTCATTTCTTGACGTCACGATACCATTCTTTAAAGTTGTGGAATTTTTATTCGAAGTAATTCTAGATAAGTGATGAAACCTAGGACCTGAACAGTTGGTATGAATGCACACAAAAGACGGCGTGTCGGAGAGATGAGCATATTTTACCCAGATAAACAAACATTGCAGCGTAACCTCGGAAACACAGTGTACTCCACAAGCCGAAAGAGAACAGCATGACTACAGCTATATCATTTCTCAGCCTCTGCTAACAAGACATTTCAAAACGCACGCCTGACACACTTCTCTTTGCAGCAGCATTGTGAAGTTCAAGACCGTTGTCCTTTATTATACAACAGAACCACGTTTTATGAATTTCAGTGGATTCTCGTGCGACATGTTTTCTTCTTTTAAAATTAACCCCCTATATGGATTTTAAAAAAATTCTTAATAATCCATTATGTTAGAAGACGCCAAAACGAAGTTATAACAATGGGTACATTCCAATGAGGTCTGAATATTAGAACTTCCATAAAGTTTTCGTAAAAAATTAAATCAAATTCAATTCCTTCAAAGAGACTTAGAGGTGATGGATCATATGAATACAAATGAGCACTTACTCAGGAGCAAAGTGTGTCTACTCCACAGCATTGAGCAGAATCTCTATTTTGTATGAATAAAAACTTCGTATGTCTCCGAAGAACTTACTCATGTCTCGCGAGCATTTTCTCGTCGTGAACAAGAGATAATGCAGGCTAAGAGTTTTAAAAATTGGTTTCTTGAGTAACAAAGAGGTTACATACGTTACGCGCGTCGCGCACATTTGTGCGAAATAAAGAGCAATGTTTTGTTGTCTTGTTCTTTAAATTCGAATATGAGTTGCAGTAACGAAAAACAGGCGCCAGAGGCCCAGTTCGTTTGTGCCGAAATGCTAAGCGAATATAAAATTATTTTTCAAAAGGGCAAGCCTCCGGAGGTACGCTGTGGCCGAAACGAAACATTACAAAGTTTGAAAAAACAGTACCCCGAAAAAATTCAAGTAGAAAAGAGCGATGGCCAATTAACATAAAAGATATGCAATATGAAAACGAGTCTGAAAGCAAACGCCGATAAAAATCGTATCAACCATGCATTGTACTTTTGAATCGGCAAAGATTCTAATAGCCTACATCACGAGAATTTCATCTTATCTTGTAATATTTTTAGTCCGCAGCATCTGCATATCAACACACAGTAAAAAATCGGCAAATTTAACCTTTTCAAACGTGAGACCGCTACTAAGGTCCCTCCGAAATTTTGGAGCAAGTGCTCAATCTACTGAGTAAACGCAAAACTTTATTCATACTAATTCTGAGCATTTGCTCGCCAGTTGAGAGTACGCTCAGAGACGGAGCAAGTACTCAGAGACTGAGCAATTGCTTACCCACTTTATTCATACGAAACTGAGAAGGATGTCCGAAACTCGGAGCCAAGAGTAATTGTTTACTTTTATTCACGCCACCGGATATAACAGGGATCCCTTGTCGGGTCCAGTGGCGACGTGGGCATTGCCGAGAAGAGGGCCAGAACGCCAGCGCTAATCACTAACGGGGGCAAGTGGTTTCGGCCGGCTAGAGCGGCGGAAGGGGCGGCGCGGGGGCGGCGCGGGGGCGGCGCGGGGGCGGCGCGGGGGCGTTGGCAGCGGAAGGGTGGCGGCGCGGGGGCGGCGCGGGGGAGGCGCGGGGGGCGGCGCGGGGGCGGCGCGGGGGCGGCGCGGGGGCGGCGCGGGGGCGGCGCGGGGGCGGCGCGGGGCGGCGCGGGGCGGCGCGGGGCGGCGCGGGGGCGGCGCGGGGCGGCGCGGGGGCGGCGCGGGGGCGGCGCGGGGACGGCGCGGGGGCGGCGCGGGGGCGGCGCGGGGACGGCGCGGGGACGGCGCGGGGACGGCGCGGGGGCGGCGCGGGGCGGCGCGGGGGCGGCGCGGGGCGGCGCGGGGGCGGCGAGGGGCGGCGCGGGGGCGGCGCGGGGGCGGCGCGGGGAGGCGCGGGGGCGGCGCGGAGGCGGCGCGGGAGCGGCGGAAGGCAGGGGGCGGCGCGGGGGCGGTGGTGGAAGGCAGGCGGCAGCGGAAGGCAGGCGGCGACGGGGGGGCGGGGGCGTGGCGCGCAGCGGAGCGCCCTGAGCCGTGACAGCTGAGCCACATTACGCGCGCCGGAGCGCCCTCAACGCAGTGGCCCGCGCGCGCCGCCCCGATTCTCTTCCTCCCGCGCCGCCCAGGCGGCCCTCGAAGCGGTCGGCCGCCGGCGCAGCGGCCACCGCCGGCCCTTCTGAAGGCGGCTCCACACATTCGGCATTCGCCCAGCAGTGAGACACCTACTGCTCGCCCCATCCCGAACAGCTGACACGTTTGACGAGTGTTCGCTCCCTTTGATATGACCTGAAGACCGACACGCGGCGGGTAGGGTGAATACCGAACGTTTGGCGCTCGGCGAATTGAAACAATCCGTCCACACTAGTCGGGATTCGGCGAGCGGTTGCTCGGGATTCGCTAAATGCCGCATATGTAGAATATTTAGGGCGAATATCGAACGTTCGGCGCTCGGCGAATCGCAAGCAACCCGTCCACACTACTCGGGAGTCGCCGAATGCCGCGTGTGTGGACCCGCTTTCTGCGCGCAAGCGCCACCTCCAAGGCCGCCCCGGCCGATCGTGACGGTCCGGGTCCCACGTTGACGCCGCTTCAGGCGCTGACCGCCCAATCCTGAAAGGCTCGTGTGTTCGGCGAATGTTCGCTCCCTTTGACGTGTCCTAAAGACCTACACGCGGTGGGTAGGGCGAATACCGAACGTTCGGCGCTCGGCGAATCGCAAGCAACCCGTCCACACTACTCGTTGTTCGCCGACTGCCGCATGTGTGGAGCCGCCTTAAGCCTCCTTCCCTACCACAGGCAAAGCGGCCCCGGTGCACACCGTCGGCGCTCTCCTCCTACCACCGTTCACTCCAAAACGCACGTCGCATTAATCGTCCCCGCGATACCCATCAGCTCGCATCTTACGGGTGGAGCTCCACCCGTAACCTGAGCAAGTGGAACCGCAAGGAAACCGGCATAAAATGCGAACCTAATTACGGCAACACGATCGCAGATGTAATCGCAGGGTACATCGCGCAGCGATCAGTACGCTGCATGCACTTCCCCATTCCCCACTCAGAAGCCACCACGAAGAGACCACTATCGCATTGCACCAGAAAGTAGAACACAAACACACATACACAGACACGATCACACGCACCAGCGTCACGCGCGCGGATCCCGAAACGCACACGCGGGCGGGCGCGTCCTGAGGCGACGCACGGGGTCGCAGTCGAAGAGCGGACGTCGCGTCGCGTCGCGTCGCTGCGAGCGTACGCACCTCGCCCGCCGGCGGCAGCGCTGCTCCGGCCACACTGGCGCGCCCGCGCCGGCGACGCCACGGCGGCGGCGGAGGGGGCGGCGGCGGCGGCGGCGGCGGCGGCGGCGCGTGCTGCCATGGCGGCCGGCGTGCCCGCGCGCCGCGGCCCGCCCCGCCGCGCCCCGTCACGCCGCCCCGGAAATAGCGTCTCCAAATATAGCGGCACAAAACAAACCCCGCAGTCAGAAAAAGAAGCCGCCGGCGGTGGAGGTGGCGTCGATGCTAATGGCTGCTGCGGTAGCAGTGGCAATGGCGGTATCGATGGTAGACCGGCGGCGATTGGCGGCGGGCGGCGGTGGGCGGCGATGGGTTGCGGATGGGCGGCGGGGGGCGATGGGCGGCAGGCGGTGATGGGCGGCGGGTGGCGGACATGTCGGACGGCAGGCGCCGATGGGCGGCGGTCACCGATGGGCGATGGGCGGCGGGCGGTGGGCGGTGGGCGCTGAAGGCGATGGGCGGTGGGCGTCTGGAGGGGATGGGCGGTGGGCATCTGAAGGCGATGGGCGATATGCGGTGGGCGATGGGCGGCGGGCGAAGGGCGGCGGGCGATGGGCGGCGGGCGATGGGCGGCGGGCGATGGGCGGCGGGCGGCGATGGGCGATGGGCGGCGGGCGATGGGTGGCGGGCGGCGATGGGCGATGGGCGGCGGGCGGTGGGCGCTGAAGGCGATGGGCGGTGGGCGTCTGGAGGGGATGGGCGGTGGGCATCTGAAGGCGATGGGCGATATGCGGTGGGCGATGGGCGGCGGGCGAAGGGCGGCGGGCGATGGGCGGCGGGCGATGGGCGGCGGGCGATGGGCGGCGGGCGGCGATGGGCGATGGGCGGCGGGCGGTGGGCGGTGGGCGCTGAAGGCGATGGGCGGTGGGCGTCTGGAGGCGATGGGCGGTGGGCATCTGAAGGCGATGGGCGATATGCGGTGGGCGCTGGGCGGTGGGCGGGGGGGGCGGCGGGCGGCGGGCGGCGGGCGTCTGGAGGCGACGCGCGCCCCGTGACAATGAAGCGGAGCCGCCCCGCGGGGCTCCGCCGGCGAAGGTGGTGGAGGGGGAGCGAAAGAACGATGGAAGTAATGACGCCGACGACTGCGGTTAAGGAAGAAGCTACGAGCGGATATGGCACACAATGGTTCCGGATCACAGCGGCTTCTTCAGAGAAAAGCGGCGGAGATGCGATGGAGACTCAGAGCCGCGAAAGGAAGAGGAAGAATGGAGGAAAGGGAACAAAAACGGTTAGGAATTTCGTACATGATTAATAAGAACATAAATTACATAAAAAGGAGAAGACTAATCAGTTAAAACTATATAAAGTTGTGACAATGATAAAAGAAAATACCACTTACAGGGATGTACGTAAAATGCGAGTAAACGAAGAAGAATGTGTAGAAGAGTACAATCAGAAAATGAAATAACAAAAATGAAAAAAAAATAGTACAAGAGAATAAAAGCGAGATAATGAGAGCCGAAAAGCACGATGATGAGAGAGAGAGATACGAATAACAGTGACGTCACAGACGTTACAGCCGCCTCCGTCGCAGTTGTCACCGTCAGCTGTTACTTAAGCCCAATTGTTGCCGACCTTATTTTCCCGTTCCGCCCGACGCCCGAGGGCGTTTCGGGTGCCTCCCCCCCCCACTTCCCAGTGGTTCTGGTTTAATGACGTATAAGGAGGGGTCGAATTTCAGAAGCCTCGCGGCAGCCGCAACTGGGTGGCTGTCGACTGTTTTTAGGTAACGGATCAAAGCCGAAGGCGCCTGCTCTAAGACGTTCTCACGGAGATGGACCAGATGATGCCGAGGAAACACAAAGGAAGATCAGTTGCAATGTCACACACGATACTGTGCAGCCATGCCTTGTATAAATGCACTTACGTCCGTTTCAAGGAGGCGCAAAAAAGACGTCTACATTCCACCTCTTGAATGTGCACTGAAAGAAAACATGTTGCTAAACCGCAATAACAACATTTTAAAATTTAAAATAATTTATTTTTCTCTCGAAATTTTTACAAACATTTTTAATATTACTAAATTATCCGAATTATTTTATTTATTTACTTCTCGTTATTTTCTTATTTTCTTATTTATTTATTTATTTATTTATTTATTTATTTATTTATTTATTTATTTATTTATTTATTTATTTATTTATTTATTTATTTATTTATTTATTTATTTATTTATTTATTTATTTATTTATTTATTTATTTATTTATTTATTTATTCCTTCCCTCTGGGCAATGAAGAAAGACATTGTGTGGCCTACATATTCGGGAGGGAAAGAGCAGAGTTCGAAAATTTTAGACAAATGAAAAGAAAGGCGGGCATTCACGAACCACGCTTAAACTCGACAGTAACAAGGAGCTGGTAAAGAAAGAGTAAGCAAAATGGACCTCTTGGCTCAAATACCAGGAAGATAGCGGGGACATAAATGTCTGCACAGTGGGCGAAATTACTTCGCATCACGAGAGCATTGTCGGCGCACGTAACGAGGGCTTTCACAGCCAGCCATTCGCGACAAAAAGAGCTATCTCGGCACGAGGTAATCGAGCCCCATTACCATGCCCCGAATCCAAACCATCACTTTTGTCCTAGTTGTGTTGGAATCCAGAAATTCATTTGCCACATTTTTCAATCTATTTAGATTTGACATACTGACTTAAGGTTGTTTCAACAATTCAATTTTTCACTCCATTCGAGAACATGTTCGACAAAAAGATCGTCAGGGAAACAATATCACGGATAGCGCTACAAGAATAAACGTCACGGATAACGCGGAAAAGAGGATTCGATAGAAAATTAATCATGTAGTTTAGTGAAAGTCATTTAAATAAAGAGTACACTTTCTTAAATGAATTGCAAGCATAAAACCTTACACTGTCCTTACATAGCAATCTAGTAATCAAGTAACCTGTGTACCTCCGTCCGTCACTCACTATTATACCCCTTTCGGTTCCCCAATCGAGACAAACGAGTTGCGATTCGATGCGTCTCATTCTCATGGTGAGGAACTATTCTTCTTCTTTTTCTTCTTGTTTTTCACCTTCTTTTGTAGATCCATCCAGATCCTGATTTATTCATATTCTGAGATATGTCTCTAAACATGTTTGTTTTTACTAAACAACGAAACTAAAACGTGTTTGGTTGTTTTTACGTCACATGCCGATCACTAGCTCATTCGATTTCTCTCGACAAGATAAATCGATTGTCACAATTCTAAACCGGATCCCTCCAGGATATTCTGGAAAAAAGTCTAAAAAAACGTTTGTTTGTTTTTTGTAACAATGCACCTATGGAAACATTGATGAAACTGGAAATTATTATACTCTATTTCTGGCGTTTACGTGAATTTTAACTTTATTAATCAGATTGGCGATAATTAAACCTAATTTTGAAATTAATTGTCAAAAAAATGAGTTGGGAGAAAACTGAAACATTTAGAACGCGTTTTAGGACATTTAAAACGCGTTTTAATCACAGCTACAAAGGTGATTACATTCGAGTGTTCTCAGCAAGACGAATCAATTTGCTATATTGTTAGCCTATCTTTTTAGAATATTCTGGAAGAACGTTAGAAAACATGTTTTGGAGGTGTTAGAAAGCACTTGAAATGCTGAAACGCTGTGGATTACTTTACTGCCTTTCCGGTTGCGATTCCTTAGGACTTGATTCAATATATTGACGATTTTCATTTATGTTGACGTTTTTCCATTATATTGGCGATAGTGAAATCCTTCGCTTAATTAACCTAAAAATTACACAAATGTATTATTTAATCTCTCACGACGTTAACATTTACATTCATCGTTACATTTACATGGTAACTATGAAATATTTGGTATGTACAGTGCTAAAAGTATTGAATGACATGATAAAAAGCCATTTGACGGATTGTTTTAATTTTTCAAACATTATACAAATGTATTTTTTAATATCCTCTCAGGTCGTTAACACTTACATTACGAGCATTTTTATACATTATTGCATTTGTGATTGCTAATGACCTCCGTGATTATTATAAAGTTTCTTGAAAACTCGAAAGTTTTGTGTAACAATAAGCTCAAAAGTGCCCATTTTCACAAACACTGAAATTACATTTACTAAAAAACGGCTAAAACTTTTTGAATGAAACTTTGCATATGATACCAGCTTTTACACTTCGCAATATTCTTAAAGTTATTTTTAAAGAGGATCGAGAAATTGAGAGAATGTTAAAAAATGGCTTTAGACATCCTTAGGTAGCAACTGGAAAAGGATGGGAGAGTACCGTAAAGGTAGTCGAAGATAAAGTTATTAGAAAACCAACTAGTACGAGAAAGTCTGCACAACTCTGTAGCAGCAATAGTTTCTTTCCACTTCAGGAATACTGACCAAGAACCATTGTCGAACTTCGACAATTGATATCGATGAAACAATTTCCGTTTTTCTTTTAATTTGGAGTCGAGAAGAATGAAATAAACTCATATGAACAATTACATTAGTTATTTCCGTGTCACCCCAGGAAGCATTCAATTCTTTCCAAGGTATGTGAAAGTGATATTTTATTGAAAATAAAAATGTACAAATACTATTTATGCAATGTTCCCTCTTCCAATTATAACCAACATTGTTGTGGGCCCCTCTATCTCTTCAGTCTGATAACGCTCCACAAGATTTACGTCTGTTCGCTTCGTTATTGTAATAGAGAAATTCGTGAACGCAATAAGACAACAGTTTACAGTCCAGTAACATCAAACTGGCTCTATCAGCTGTGCGGAAAAAAAAGTCCAAACGTTAAAGGGACGTTTTTGGGAAGTATTCTTAGAAATACACTGTCCCCTTCTCAATAATGAAGATAGAAAGTATTTTCATTCTTAACGAATGAATGAATCGCAGACGGAATGCAGTGTGATGGAGTGAACATACCATTTCTCGACGTGCATTCTCGAAACGAGAAAATAATTTACGTACCTCATTCATGCTTTCTCTCTCTCTGTTCCTCGCTATCTGTGCAACACGGAAAAGCAATCCGCCATGGACGTAATCTACTGGCGTTACTCAGCGATTCGGCGTCAGACAAACCCGTCAGCGGGCTACTCCTTCCTTCGCCAGCTTTCCCTGGTCCCCGCCAGTCAAGGAGAACAGCCGCTGGGGCCCGAATTCAATACTACGTGCCTCCCGCAGCGTTGACAATAGCGCCTCCGCCAGCCGGACGCCCGCAGACGCGAACGGCGGCTCAGCGGCAACGGATACGGGCGCGGCAAAAACAATTCTGCGAACGTGATTCCCGCGCCAAGGACGCGAACGGCGCGCTGCTTTTTGCACACCGCGGCGTGGCGTGGAGAGCACGCGTGGCGGGTGTGTGCGGCGTGGGCGCGGGGCGTGGGGCATGAGCACGGGGGGGGGGGCGATGGAGGGTGGTGCGGGGCGAGGGAGCGGGTAGCGTGGGCGGGCGGTGCGGGGCGTGAGGCGGGCGGTGCGAGGAGGCGGGTGGTGCGGGGCGAGAGGCGGGTGGTGGGGGGAGTGAGGCGGGGCGTGAGGCGCGGGGTAGGTGGCAGGTAGTGGGTGGCGGGTAGCGCCGGGCACGGCGCTTTTTGCGCACGACGGCGTGGCGACGTAAGTGCGCGTGGCGTGTGGTGGGTGGTGCGTGTAGCAGGGAACGGGGAGCTGGAAGCAGGGAGCGAGGAGCGGGGAGCGGAGTGCAGATTGCGCGCCACGCGGAGTAACGGCCGCACAGCGACTATTGCGCACCCCATACACGAGTAGGCTTGCATTCGTGTGTTCCACAGGGCCTGGGCCGATGTCTATGACGCCATATCCAGGGTCAGTCAGTCAGTCAGTCAGTCCAGGGTCCTACGGTCAGTTAGTAAATGTTGATTCTGAGTGCGTCAGTTACTTATCCACGCAGGGCATATTAGATTTCGAGATTGGCGATCATCCTCCCCCATTGGAACATGAAATCGGCGCCGACATACCTGTATCTTGCCATGTATTCTTTCTCTCAGTATTATCACAAGTGGGACACCGTCCCACAAGCTATATCTCTCTTGGGTGGTAATGTGGTGCATGTGTGTCTGTATGTGTGATAGAGAGAGAGAGATAGTATTTGTGTGTGTGTGTGTGTGTGTGTGATACTGTGTGCAAGGAAGGGAGGAGGGGACAGGGCTGACGAAGGAAAGATCACGCGCGTTCTTTTAGAGTACTCGGCAGACTCCGATGGGATTTACGGCATTAGCCCTGTATGAATTGAAGAAATCATGGGAACAACTGATCAGTGCAGCAGGCCGCTAGAATTCTCCTCGAGATAATCGTGCAATTTTAATCCAGCAACGTATGTACGGGTGGAGACAAACTCTGGGGCTTCAAAAAGCATCAATAGCATTCCATATCCAATCTTCTGTATGCTCATTGTAATGAAAGGTTGACCAATTTATCACGTAAACTGGATGATCTAAAGATCGTGACAGCATCGTTCGCTGTAATGAAATGTTGAAGAATTTATCCCTTAAAATTGGACGCATCAAATATTCTAACAGCATTCCTTCACTTTTAAAGGTCTAGTTAGAAGGCTCCTGTCTATTGTAACAGAGATTAGGACATTCATAAAGATTGTCAAGCAATTCAATGTCGCGTTACATACACACAAGAGTTCATGATATAACAGGAGAGCTACACGTTAATCCACGTGCTGTTAAAATAACAATGAAGCAACACACAGGTCACCCTGCAAAGGGGCGCAAAATTAGTCTGGCCCAAGTCTCCCAGCACCCAAAATCCAGTGGCGAATTTAGGGCTTGCCACCCTTTATGGATATGCCGTCTTTCCCTCTTTAAAAAAAGTCAAATGAAATGTCCTAATGTAGAAGTCATGGTAACAAAACTAGGAAACTGTTTAGAAATAAATATCTGGAGAGATGAACTAGATTTCGTGACTTTTTCATGTCGAATGAAACCAAGCGGTACCAACAGTTTCTCACAACTGTACATACCTGAGTGTTTATTTCAATAATTTTACTAAATCATGTTAATAAGATACTGAATTGTTTCAATCCATGAAAACATTTTGCGAATCAATATCATAGAAAATTGTAGATGTGTCATTGGTTTCTCCTATGTTAAGTGTGGGGAAAAAAATCAGAGCACGTTTGGTAACTCGATATAATGGTATCAAATTGATCAATACAAAGCATTGCAAAGCTATTTACGTTGACACTAATAATATTAAATTAGGATCGTATTGAGGCTGTGTAGGCTACGTACATTTTATATTTCAATTAGAAGTTTAATATTCCTTTTTGTGCATTAGAATATTAAGTAAATGATGAAAGCGAGCAAAAAATGTCAACTGTTAGTAGTAGTCACACTCTTTATATTATCTACACACACACGTACGCGATCACTAAATGAGGTATGAAATTGAATTCAGAACACTATTAATAAACCATTTCTGTTTTTGAGACCCTTCAGAACGCAAGGAGCGAAATCGAAGTCAAACACCACTGACTCGGTAATACTTCCTTAGGGATAGGGATAGGGATAGGGATAGGGATAGGGAGATATTACGTTGCTCATTGCTGTATCTGAATAGAGAGTGGAATGGCATGCATACATTTAAAAATATATATATATGAAGGCATCTGAAAGAAAGTTAAATTGTTTTCTTATTTGAACTTCAAAAAAGAGGTTCTAAAACTAGGTTTCGAGACTTTTAGTTAACTCTCCTTAATTTTAAATATAAGCTTAAGAAAGCTGAGGTGTCAACACAAACGTTCTCTTTGCTCAAGACTAAAAGAGTGTGATACATTTCCTAACAAATAGCACCGTTTGTGCTACTCGTACTTTTCTTGCGTTTTCTCCCTAGATATTACTTTGACATTTTTCTTCAAAACAAATGAATCACACTTTCACTACAAATGAATATCACTTATGCGGGAGTATAAGCTAATAAATAAAATAACGCCGCTATATAGCATTTCACTTTCATAATAAAAAATATATTTTAAACAACATGCGTGTCTATTCAAGAAATTGCCTCCTTCATCGCGTCATCAAACACGCTGGTGAATGGTTACACTGCTTAGAGATGAGCCTTACAACGCCCTTTGTTGCGCCGCGAACCTATCAAACCGCAGCATCACCGCGTGCGCGAGCCATGGACAAGCCCAGCAAACGCGACCCTGTGACGTGAATCGCGCGTAATAACGCTGTCCCATCCTCCCGGCACGACAACGCGCAAGACGACAAGAACGCGACACAAGCCAGAATCTGCGTTTTCATCTCTGTAAATGAACGGTCTTTCACACCGTTGTTCGGTTTTTGTACTCACGTACTGCATATTCAGCCTCGTTGTTCTACCTTTTTGTTCTCCTCGGTTCACTTACCTGAAACAAAATTTTAAAGAAGCATTCGTTATTTTACCGTTAAGAACATAACGAAACACACACGCATACACACACATTCACATTCACGTGCGTTCGCAAATGACCGTGCCTTTCTAACCAAGATACAACACTCATAAACATATGAAATGAGCGTAGTCTGAATCTGACGAATGTTATGCTCCAGAAAGAATGCAAAGATAAATTAAAAATATTCTGCACATTTGCAACATAATTAATTTTATTATTAAATATTTTCGTCGTTTTTTCAAGTTCTGGAAGGTTAGTAATCCATTAACACTACTAATGTCTGATAAAATTATTTTGAAGTGAAAATCTCCTAGGGTTTATTAATTTATAGAAAGAAATTTCAATTTATCCGCCTTTCGGTTATCTTCTCTCGATTTATGAGATAAATCAGTCGTGCATCATGTGCTCACCGGATGCAAGACGACTACCGAATTTCACCAATAAAAATGCCACATAGCGCTTACATTTTATTAATGCATTGATTATTATTCATGGACACTGCTACTAATGTTTTTACTGTATATTTCGTCTAAAGTCTGAATCTGACTATTTCCCGAATTAGGCTGATATTGTTCTCAATATTCAAAATGGGATGTTTTAATTCCGAAGTAGCTAGGTGAAAATGGCATTAGTCAGCACGAGGTGGCTAAAGTAGGTGAATCGTACATTACAAAGACGAGAAATAGCGGACATTACGTGATAATCAGGAATCAGACTGTTGGTGGGAAGATTCTACAGTCAATGAGAGACGATTTATCTTTTGGTTCAATGTTAATAACAATCAAACCAAACGTCAGTAAAAGCAGATAAATAAATTTAACAGAACATGACGCTGATGTGAATTATTATCGGGGATAAATATTAAAATGAGACGAGAGAAAATAATGACAGATCGAACTGTAATAAAGTTTGCAACCGAGCGGGTTAAATCCATTTGCGGGGGTAGCTCTTCACACGCCATCACGGCCGGTTGCAGCGCCATCTCTACGCAGCGTTTGTTTGCAGCCGAAATGCACGATCGCGACCGTACCGTACCGTACCGCACCGCACCGCACCGCATCGCCCCGCGCCGCTACGTTATATAATGAATCCTAGCTCCAGGGCCTCCAAACTACAGCCCGGGGGCTTCATTCAGTCGGCACACGATAACATCCTGCTGGGAAACAATGCAAGCTGGAAATATAATTATGTCTGTGTAATTAGACAAGTCAACTTAGGAGAACACTTTTGTTGCTCCTTGACATAAATGTTAACGCTCATTAGCGCGATAATTACTCCATAGTTTTAGTCTGTAGGCTTCTAGTGGCGGGTATTTTCATCCAGAAAAATGTAAATTAAAAAGTAAATTAAGTAATTCGCGTGCATGTTATACCCTTTCGCTTTTCTTTCAATATAATTTTAGGTATTGCCTCTTCCCCAATAAGTGTGATAGATTCTCTACTACGACACAACTAATATAAAAGATGCGAATGCGTAATAAGCAAAAGAAGATAGTTTTCGAAATCGATTGGCAGTTTATCGGTTAAAATAACAGGTTAGTGAAAATGGTATCCTGAATACATAATCTTAATCGTGCTTGTTATAACAAGTCAGCTAAATTCTCTCCTTTAAAAAATTTTATTATCGCGAAACAGTGGTAGTCTCATCCCCTCTTTATAAAATACGCTAAGGAAAAAGATGACGGATTACTTCTTTTTATAATAAATCATGGGTCAAAAACCATGTAAGTGTATCACTGCTTGACAGAAAATACCTATCAGACTTGTATAAAAGAGATTTAAGACGAAAAACAGACGTTTGCTGATCATAGCATTTTTGGATTATCATGGGCACATGCAACCCGCAAAACACATCACACTCCAACCAAATTTACCATTGTGCCTAACTAGAAATCATTTTCTACACCGCAGTCTACAAAATGAGGCCTTTTTTGACGTTCTATTATATTTTTTTACGATTCAGTCACACCGTTGCACGGATTGTAGAAAACGCTTAAAGCTGTGTTCCATTTCCGTGTTCAAAACAATTGTTTAAAAATGTTGTATTTTTGAGATTGCAATTTCTTGCGAAAAATCATTGAAACCCTTCTACTATTTGGAGGGGTCGCTCTTTTGCGCTCCAAATATTCAGAACGTCCCATTCATTCGGCAGGGGAAGTACCGCAATATACGCCGCCGTAACGTTTATAAAAGTATTTCGAAATAACTGCCATGTATGTTAATCTCGAAATTACGCTGTCAGGCCACATTCAACAATACCACAGCGAGTGCACCAGAATTATACAAATGGCCTCACCTGGCTGGTTGAATGTGTATCAATTTGATACACGTGGGTTTAAATTAAAAGGAAACATTTGAGGAAATATTTGACGGGACGGTTGAGCGGAGCATTTGAAGGGAACATATAGAGGGAAAATTTGGGAGGGGGAACATGCGTATCAAATGAGAATGGGAATATTTCGGGGAGCATGTAGGAAAACAGGCGGGGGGAGGTGGAGCGAAGAGTTAAGGGAAGATTTAGCTCTTCTGGTGACCTCTGCTCTGTTGCAGAGAGGGCATAAGCAGTAACTACAAATCGAAGTAAAATTAAAATGACCCGTAAACAGGGCGTCATAACGGGTCTAGAATACTTCAATGTATAGTTCAGATTCTGGCCTGAAGTTGGGGAACCTATGTTCACTTTTAAAACAATATTTTACTATCGGCAAAATGTTGGCAAGGCCCAGCTAGTAAGCGCCTGATATTTGGTACCGATTGTGAAGTCACCAAACCGCTTTCTGAGGTTGATTAGGGCTCATTTGAAAGCTTGGGGCGGTTTCACAACAGAATAACCGCTTCGGTGAACATTTGTACGTAGTATACTCATTGGACTGGATAAATAATACTATATAAACAACTTATAGCGCATTTTCATGTTTTGGAAGACATCTTTCAGCACGTATTTTGGTAATGGAATATTTAAAATAATAATTTGAAAATGTTAGAACACGGATCTGCAAATTTCTATAAAATCATTTCGCAATTTTTTTTCTCAAAGATCCATCAGCAAATGTTGAAAAGGCGCTCATTCAGAGTTCGCAAATAGAAAAATTTTCGCGGTATATTTTAGACCTATTTTATCGCCGAGAGTTACCATATTTTACTACTAGATGGCGAAAGGAGCGTCGCGAAATGAACATGGTCAGACGGAAGAGCCCTGATGGCTTGAGCCTCTCCTCGTAAAATAAAGCATTATTGATTGGTTGATTGATTGATTCATGCATACGTGCCGCTCGCAGACATCACTTTGCTAGTAATTCAAACTTCTGCAGCCTGTGAGTTACAAAATTTCATTCTCCCAAAGGCAAGGCAAAACTCGCTAGTGAAAAGCATATAAAACGTAGAGAATTTCGTCACATTTTCTCCAAACCATAGAGGCATGAAGTTTAACAGCAAGTTTTTCATGTATCTATCCGTTAAAGATACGGACGTATCACAAGAACACCTCGACGTACATTTCGAGACAGTTTGAACATAACCAATTTATTTTTAATGAAAGTGACGCGTGAATTTTGTATTTGTTGAAATACGGAGGCATTTGGAAATCTTCATAAGATATTCATTATTGATGTATCTGCCAAACTCGGAAAATAAATTCCTTCCTCTTATAACCGAACTATTAAACAAACTTATCAATTTTAAGAACCATCTGCATACCACATTCAAAGGCTACTGCATTCGAACGGTAAGTTACACAACGTAAAATAGTTTTTTGAGATTAAAAAATCCATAAATCAGAACCACCTTCAACGTGTATATATCAAGAATAAACTCTCTGTTAAATGGATTTACCAGACGGTCCAGTATTTTACTCCTCTGTTGTTGCATCACTAGTAGGGCAAGTAACTTTACAGTTTAACAACATCCGTAAGCTTCGAGCAGATTATATTGATGTAAGATTGAAACACGTTCGTTTTAAAGAAAGGTAATGCGTGCAAGTGAATCGCTTTTACCTTTAACTCAACTCTCGATTTCGCGAGATCTCGTGAAACACGCAAGAGAGTGATTGTATCTAATCCCCAAGAATACATTACCAAGCATATTTGGTAAGTTCAACAGAAAAACTTTGAAGTGTCCCATCATTTACCTAATCTCTAAGGTGTAACTACAGCACTTGCAGTTACAAAGAGGAGAAACAACTAATTAAATAAAGAAAATTTTAGATTCACATACAATGAGGCGAGTCTACTTATAGAAACATTACTTAAACAATCAAATAGCTTTCTTCCTATGTGACGTAACCCCATTTTCTATTGTTTTCTATTTTCACATATCAATATATACTTAATATACTTCTAGATCTTGTTGCAAAATATTGTGATCAAAAATTGCGTTTCTCCTACGTTGAATGGTATCTAAAACCCGTTTAATCTAATCTTGAACTACAAGACTTAATTTGAATACTTTCCCCTTCTCCAGAAAAAATGTTTCATGGAGATACGTCACAGTCGAAAAGCACTTCCTTTTATTTGCATTAATTTTTCAGTAACCTTAAACATTATCCGCCATTCTTGCTAAAAACAATTGTGCGTGGTATCTGATAATTGTATTATGTTGTCATCTTACTCATTAATTAATACACAAGTGACCCAAGACTAATTGAGAGTTGTATTAATTCAGTTCAAATCTGTCTGACGGCATCGGTAAATAACAAAAAAAAAAAAACATTTCATGCAGTTAAGATACC
The DNA here is from genome assembly GCA_038098605.1 of Gryllus longicercus. NCBI lineage: Eukaryota > Metazoa > Arthropoda > Insecta > Orthoptera > Gryllidae > Gryllus > Gryllus longicercus. The sequence continues at coordinate 690,652 of JAZDUA010000564.1, read as the reverse complement.
TGTGGCCTCGTGACACACACGTCTCATAATAAAAAGGAACTCCATTCTCTCTGCAGAAACAAAACAATAGAACGCAGTGCATTTTTTAGCATGCTCGCAGATGTTAATCTACGCAAACATCACGCAGGGAGGCTGTCCGGTTAAACAAAAGCAACTCGTTAGACGCAGCATCTCCTACTTAAGGCGCTGCTGTATCTTCCCGACTCCGGGAGAAAACCAGGGAGCTGCCACAGATCAACCTCCCCCCCCCCCCCGAACATGCACGGAGGCATAGCGCATACCTCGCCCGCGCAGAGCATACACAATGGGAGCGGTAGGCTGCTTTCCACGATTCGCGCAAACAAGTTAGCACAATGTTCCCTTTTTAGATCTTCACGCCGCCGCAGCCGAACTTTCTCGCGCGCTTCAAAGACTCTCCGTGCAACAAGAAATGCAGCGAGAGAGCACACACTTCGCCGTGAAAGCCGGCAGGCGAAGGCGTGTGCGAAGGCGAGGGCGAGGGCGAAGGCGAGGGCGAAGGCGAGGGCGAAGGCGAGGGCGAAGGCGAGGGCGAGGGCGAAGGCGAGGGCGAAGGCGAGGGCGAAGGCGAGGGCGAAGGCGAAGGCGAAGGCGAAGGCGAAGGCGAAGGCGAGGGCGAAGGCGAGGGCGAAGGCGAGGGCGAAGGCGAGGGCGAAGGCGAGGGCGAAGGCGAGGGCGAAGGCGTGTGCGAAGGCGAGTGCGAAGGCGAGTGCGAAGGCGAGTGCGAAGGCGAGTGCGAAGGCGAGGGCGAAGGCGAGGGCGAAGGCGAGGGCGAAGGCGAGGGCGAAGGCGAGGGCGAAGGCGTGTGCGAAGGCGTGTGCGAAGGCGTGTGCGAAGGCGTGTGCGAAGGCGTGTGCGAAGGCGAGTGCGAAGGCGTGTGCGAAGGCGAGTGCAAAGGCGAGTGCGAAGGCGTGTGCGAAGACGTGTGCGAAGGCGTGTGCGAAGGCGAGTGCGAAGGCGAGTGCGAAGGCGTGTGCGAAGGCGAGTGCGAAGGCGAGGGGGAGTGCGTGCTGACGCGTGTCGGGAGGAAATCACCCGGCGAAACGCTTCGCCGCGCGCTCTGCGCTGTTGCGTGCGCGCGGGGTGCGTGGCGCCGAGGACGTGGGCGCTTATGAAGGTGATGTAATGAAAGAAAGGGAATCTGGAAATAACGCTTACCGCACATGCCTGCGTTTTTGAGGAAAGTAATGGAAATATACTTTAAATTTCTTGACACATGGACGAAATCCGGAGAGATTCGTCGTCACTGGGAGGCGTGGATTTCCGTGGAACATTGTTTTAAACGCGCGGTGAAATTTTTATAATATAATTTAATAATAATAATAATAATAATAATAATAATAATATAACGGGGAAATGTTTAGTTTATTCGTTTCCACTGCCATCAGAAGATGATAGAAAGAAAAGTAAAGAGAGACTAATGTTGAAGTAAATTTTAGTAAACGAGAAACGTAAACAAGAAGTAAAGAAGCCCACCTTTCTACATTTTGGGTTTTAGAGTTGCCAATCCTAAATACTATAGTATATCTAGTATCCATTCTCCCTATATTTCACATTTGTCTTTGACCGGCATTATGTTAGGATTTTTACACGTCATTTCTTTGCCATTTCTTGCAAATGAAAAACTATTAGAACTTCCCAAAGGAACTAAGGTATGCACACGACCGTTCCTATGGCCCTAATTCCAGCGTCGTTCAAAAAAATTGGTGGTAAAAGAACTGGTGTTGGTGCGCAAGAAACCTAAATCCAACGTGAAAGCCGATAAAAAGATTTCAGAAAGAATTAAGACGTGATCGACATTTCCTCTTTCTGCAAACAAAGCATGAGGTGGACAATGATATACCTCACCAACCCACGAAATATCTTCCTTCACTCAATGTATTAAGATCTTAGTATATATTTATTTGAATAGAAGATTCTTCCACAACCACGATCGCAAATTGTTCAAAAAAAGTGTTCGTTTATCCTGCAAACGTTCTCGAAGAGCCTTTATAATCGTTAAGCTTCCGTGATAGTAATTAATATTATAATACGTATACCTACAGAATGTTTCAAAATAAACGTTATATTCATAAATTTCAGGGGCATGTAGAGGGGTCGAAAATGCTTCCTATTTACCAATTAACATAAGGTGGAAAATTGCAATAACGGAGTTACATGTATTTATACGTGTGGAATTGGCCTTTTATTTGGCAATCGCGTATGCCCAGATATTCGGCATGGCACGTTCTGACACAGTCAAAGGGATTTAATGTGCTCACCAAACGTTTGTGCAAACGGACTGAATAACCTTTGAAGCACAGTAACACGGGAGACTCCATCTTCACTTTCATAATATTAATAATAAATTAGATGCAGTATCTCTGAATCGATCTACACTGACGTTCAGAACACAGTCTCCCCTCGATTCTCGACGATAAATTAGTCAAAAGTCAGGACTCGAACTTCATCTATGTGGAACAATATAGTATGTAGCTCCCACACGTTGATCCCACGACGCAGTGTATTGTCTGTTACGAATATATATATATATATATATATATATATATATATATATATATATATATATATATATATATATATATACTCGTACAATGCGTGATTTTTTTCTGTTGTTTTCATTTGATTTGTTTCCATGATTTAAAAATTGCTACTTTTTTTTGTTTCGATCATTGAAAAAGATGAATTGTGACTTCACAACATTAAATATGACTGGAACTACTAGGAAAACAATGTGATGAATTGAGAAGTCCTCAAAATATCTCATTATCTTCCATTGATTTAAACTGGAGCTAAATAACCAATTTCGTAACAGAAAGCTTCTTGTCAAATAACAGCAAGTTATTAAGTACACAGACAGTTCCACGTTCTCTCAATGTTCGTTCATGTTCGTTTAGAGCAGTTGGTGAGGTAAAGATGGGGGAGCAGCGACACAAAAAGGGATAGCCTCTATCAGCTCACCTGGAGCCCAGCCCAAATTCTTCGTGCAACGCATTGGGGACGGTCGTGAGAAAGAAGCAACAAGTAGCACACACGCCGTCGTCGCACGGAATCCAGATTTTTTGAGTGGCTGGAATGCGCCTCGAGCGAAGCGTGGGCGGGCGGGCGAGCGGAGCGTGGGCGGGCGGGCGGGCGAGCGGAGCGTGGGCGGGCGGAGCGTGGGCGGGCGGGCGGGCGGGCGGGCGGGCGGGCGGGCGGGCGGGCGGGCGGAGCGTAGGCGGGCGGGCGAGCGGAGCGCGGGCGGGCGGGCGAGCGGAGCGTGGGCGGGCGGGCGGGCGGAGCGTAGGCGGGCGGGCGAACGGAGCGTGGGCGGGCGGGCGGGCGGAGCGTGGGCGGGCGGGCGGGCGAGCGGAGCGTGGGCGGGCGGGCGAGCGGAGCGTGGGCGGGCGGGCGAGCGGAGCGCGGGCGGGCGGGCGAGCGGAGCGTGGGCGGGGAGCGGAGCGTGGGCGGGCGGGCGGGCGGGCGGGCGGAGCGTGGGCGGGCGGGCGGAGCGTGGGCGGGCGGGCGAACGGAGCGTGGGTGGGCGGGCGGGCGGAGCGTGGGCGGGCGGGCGGGCGAGCGGAGCGTGGGCGGGCGGGCGAGCGGAGCGCGGGCGGGCGGGCGAGCGGAGCGTGGGCGGGGAGCGGAGCGTGGGCGGGCGGGCGGGCGGGCGGGCGGAGCGTGGGTGGGCGGGCGGGCGGAGCGTGGGCGGGGAGCGGAGCGTGGGCGGGCGGGCGGGCGGGCGAGCGGAGCGCGGGCGGGCGGGCGAGCGGAGCGTGGGCGGGGAGCGGAGCGTGGGCGGGCGGGCGGGCGGAGCGTGGGTGGGCGGGCGGGCGGAGCGTGGGCGGGCGGGAGAACGGAGCGCGGGCGGGCGGGCGGAGCGTGGGCGGGCGGGCGGGCGAGCGGAGCGTGGGCGGGCGGGCGAGCGGAGCGCGGGCGGGCGGGCGAGCGGAGCGTGGGCGGGGAGCGGAGCGTGGGCGGGCGGGCGGGCGGGCGGAGCGTGGGTGGGCGGGCGGGCGGAGCGTGGGTGGGCGGGCGGGCGGAGCGTAGGCGGGCGGGCGAACGGAGCGCGGGCGGGCGGGCGGGCGGGCGGAGCGTGGGCGGGCGGGCGAACGGAGCGTGGGCGGGCGGGCGGAGCGTGGGCGGGCGGGCGGAGCGTGGGCGGGCGGGCGAACGGAGCGTGGGCGGGCGGGCGGAGCGTGGGCGGGCGGGCGGGCGGGCGAGCGAGCGGAGCGTGGGCGGGCGGGCGGGCGAGCGGAGCGCGGGCGGGCGGGCGGGCGGAGCGTGGGCGGGCGGGCGAGCGGAGCGCGGGCGGGCGGGCGAGCGGAGCGTGGGCGGGCGGGCGGGCGGAGCGTGGGCGGGCGGGCGGGCGAACGGAGCGTGGGCGGGCGGGCGGGCGGAGCGTGGGCGGGCGGGCGGGCGGAGCGTGGGCGGGCGGGCGAACGGAGCGTGGGCGGGCGGGCGGGCGGAGCGTGGGCGGGCGGGCGGGCGGAGCGTGGGCAGACGGGCGAGCGGGCGGGCGGGCGGGCGGGCGAGCGGAGCGTGGGCGGGCGGGCGAGCGAAGCGTGGGCGGGCGGGCGAGCGGAGCGTGGGCGGCGGGCGCGCGGAGCGTGGGCGGGCGGGCGAGCGGAGCGTGGGCGGATGAGCGAGCGGAGCGTGGGCGGGCGGGCGAGCGGAGCGTGGGCGGGCGGGCGAGCGGAGCGCGGGCAGGCGGGCGGGCGGAGCGTGGGCGGGCGGGCGAGCGGAGCGCGGGCAGGCGGGCGAGCGGAGCGTGGGCGGGCGGAGCGTGCGCGGGCGGAGCGTGGGCGGGCGGAGCGTGCGTGGGCGGGCGAGCGGAGCGTGGGCGGGCGGGCGGCCCAACTCAGTGACGACAACGCACAGTGCGTCGAAGTGACATCCAAACGGAGCACAGCATCGTTTTTTATAACTCGAATAAAGCATTTGGGACAACTTGTTCAATTCGTACAGATAAAAATAACACAAAATCAGCAAGCCCCGTTTGTAACTTACTTCTCTCACAGTTTATGTTTACTTTGAATAAGTTAACACTTAATATGATGTACTTTCCATTTCTTTTCAGAATTAAGCACATTTTACAACGTTAAAAGCCCGTTTTTCTGTAATTTCTTATATTTAAGCGATTTATCGTAATTTTTATAGCATCACACAGAGGTAATTTATGTTATGGACATGCCTGTAGTAGGAGCCTGCACCTTTATTTTACCATTCTATATAAAATAGATTCACGAAGGCATCAAAAAAGTAATATAACCAATATTTATTGAAAAACTCATTGTTATGGCATCAGACTTTTATCCAAAGAATTGTGTTCAGTAGCTACATTCAAACTAAAATCACATTTCTACGTATCTTGCATCTATTAACATTAATCCTAGAAAGAAAGAAATATATAAATAAATAAAATATATGAATAAATAAAATATATGAATAAGTAAAATATATGAATAAATAAAATATATAAATAAAATAAATATATATAAACGTAGAAATAGTTCATTTCTTCCTGTAATGCCTGGTTGTTCAATTCTCCTCCGGCGCACTTGGGCCCGTGTGGGACGCGGTCACTGTGCCGGGGAGGGGCGGGGCGCGGCGGGTGTTGGGCGCAGCTGGGAGGCGGGGGCGTACCAGGCCCACGCACGTGGTGGCCCGCGCGGCGCCGCGCAGGGGGAGGGGGAGGGGGGGGGGCGAGGAAGCACCTAACGGTGCGCCGCGTACTTCCTGCGCCCAGAGGTCAACATAGCGTACCCCGCGGGCCATCGGGCGCCGCTGACTAGCGATTACGGGGGCATACCCCCCCCCCCCCCGCGCGGGGCAACTCTACCCCCCTCCTCCGCGCCGTCGTTCTTCCAACTGGCCCCTGCGGTGACTCACGAGAGCCTGTGTTGAATACGGCATTAATATAACTTCTAAGGTGATGTTAGGACAACGAAACTAGGTTGTCGTTCAGAAGCAACCAAACTATCGACTTAATATCGATCCAACAAAATTATCTTGTCAATATTACCTTGTGATACTCCGCGAAATCGAGGACCTCAGCCATGAAAATAAAATGACGCAAAACAAATAATAGTTTAACAGAGTGCTTCAACATTACCAAGTAATTAATTTTTTATGCAGACGTCGAACATTCATTGTTTTGCTTACGGAATCCACTTAGTTGTAGAATCTTTTAAAATTCTACGTGACATTTCGAACCTACTGCTACGCATTCACATACTCTTGAGTTATTTATTGCAAGCGTTCTGTGAATTTCCAAACGATTTTCTTGTTCCGTTTTGGCAAAAAATATTAAACATTACAATATAAGACAAATTACATCATATTTCACGCAAAGACCTACAGTTGAAATCGCAAAATACTCTTATTCGAACATGTAACGACGTGAGGCAATAGGAAACCAGAAGTGTTCTGTCGGAAAGAAAGTCTTACGGGCTCTGAAGTAGTCTTGATTTACGAGTTGCGACAACACGTCGAATAAGAGGCAAATATTTATTCTTGAACACGTAAACCTCTGCGTCTATATGTCTTCTTAAACTTGTAAAACCACAGTAAAAGGTTTCGAAATTGGAGAACATTTCAGATTTAGAAATCACATTCCTAAAATTAAACATCATTAATATAAAATTACACATTACGTGCAACCTCTTATAAAAACATCGCTAATATTCATTACATTATTATTTTTATTGTTAATAGACTTTTGTGTAGACATGAAAAATACTTTTTTCCTAGAGCATTTCAATTAGTGAACAAACAATTAAAAAAGCACTTCAAAGTCCTGCATGAAACATCTGAAACCTCGGTGATCTATTAAGTTTGAAGAAGCCAAGCTTCCAGAGACATTTCTCAATATTGCTTCTGTAATAATTATAATACTTGGCATATGTGTTTTCAGAATGTAATTATAGTGTAGTGAAGAACAACATTGAACGTTTAATACACATTTCATATCGAATTCGAATCCGCTGGTACACACCTGAAGTACACAGGCAGTAATATGCCTCCCCCTTCTCTTATTGTGTAGACGGATCTATTGAGCTACAATCACAGAAGTATCGAAAATCAAAGTGAATTCCATCGCATTTCATGGAACTATAATTTCTCAAAAGAAAAAAAAAAGACAAGAAAAAAACTAATTTTTCACACGTGCCCTCGTCATTATGGGGATGAAAGTGGTAATACGTGGCATTACGTTTGAAAGATCACGAAGCAAGGGGGATGTTATGTAAACTGAGACAACCGTGAATTAATCTGGTTTCCTAGGAGCTGAAAGTCTACAACGAACTGGAGTAGCCTTGCCCCTGCACTCGTGCAGTAAATTTGTGACAAAAGAGCTCACTGCGTCGGCGGTCAGGTTGAGGTTTCGAGGTTTCCCTTAGCTTCTATGTATCCAAGTAATCCTTCGGCGACTTCGCGGCAATTGAACGCCTATCCTCTAAAACCCATATCTCCTACCTGGGCATACATCATTCAAACGGCAGCTACCAGAGTAGTCAAACCGATAACTCGTCCGTCTGGAAGAAGAAAGCTGTCATTTGAAAGACAAGCGTAGGCTTTCACCTCCAACACTCTCAAGCTTTTCTGATGCAAGATCATTCGATTAAGCACATGCGATGGACTCCTCCACCCGGAAGTTTTTGTAGACGTCTCGGTCTTTGGCACGACCTTTCCTTTCGCAGCCCGTTCGCTTCGTAGCCACACTGACCTCTCTTCCTCGACGAGAAAATGGAGTAAAAAACGCACCCGAGAAAACAGTCGAGGCCGTAACTGCGTGGTGGACAGACACAAAGGCCAATTGTGCATCTCACGAAGATGAATCTGTCGTACGCTGGCCCAGGAGGCGTCGTACAACAAAGACCTGGGCCATGAGACGCTACAGATGGTGTCCGCCGGGATGGGGTCCGCTGGGAAACCGTAAGACCGCCTGCGGAAGAAGGCGTGGGCGGAGAGGCGGGGCGGAGAGGATGGGAGGAGGTGGAGCGGAGAGGAGGCGGGGCGAAGAGGTGGAGCGGGGTGCCGAGAGGAGGGGTGGCGTGGAGCAAAGGGTGGGCGGAGAGGAGGAGGGCGGGGCGAGGAGGAGAGCGGGATTGAAAGGAGCCGGGGAGGGCGGTGTGGTGGCGCAGCGGAGAGGAGGGCGGGGCGGGGAGGAGCCGGCGAAGGACCTTTGTGGGGGTGGGGAGGAGAGGAGAGGAGGAGGGCTTGTGAGGGCGATGTGAGAGCAGGGGGGAGAGGATCCGGTAGGGCGGTGTAAGCGCGGGATCGAGAAGAGGGGAGCGGGACGGAGAGGAGTTGGGGAAGGTCGGTGTGGGGGTGGTGCGCAGGGGAACTGGGGAAGGGAGGGGTGGAGATGAGAGGAGGAGGAGGAGAGAGGGGCGGAACGGAGAGAACAGAGCGGAACGGAGGCGATGTGGGGACGGGGCGGAGAGGAAGAGAGTGGGGCGGAGAGCAACTGGAGAGAGCACTGTAAGGGCGGGGCGAAGAGGAGAGGAGAGCGGGGCGGAGAGGAGAGGAACCGGGGAGGGCGACGTGGACAGGAGCCGAGTGAGCGGTGTGGGCGCGAGTCGAGAAGAGGAGAGCGGGGCGGAGAGGAGTCGGGGAGGGCGGGGTGGGGGCGGGGCAGAGGAGAGCGGGGTGGAAAGGAGACGGGAGGGGCGGCGTGGGGGCAGAGCGGAGGAGGAGAGTCGGGCGAAGAGGTGCCGGTGACGGGCAGTCTGGGGGCGGGGCGGGGACGGAGAGGAGGAGAGCGTGTCGAAGGGGGGCAAGTGAGGGGCGGGGCAGTGATGCGGCATGCACGGAGCGGAGTGGGACGGGACGAAGGCGAAGCGGGGGCGGAGGCGGCCTGACGTCGTAAGAAACCGGAGCTGCCCGCAGGGCCGCGTGGGCGACCGGCCGGCGACCGCCCGCGCACACCTGGACAGCACGCCCTGACCCGACCTCGCCTGCTCGCCCTCGCCCCCGCCCCGCAGCGCCACACGGAGCACTTACCAAGGAGCTGCCGCTGAAACAACTCGCGGCACCTGGGCAGTACGGTACCAGTCCCAGAGTGATTTGTGCGGGTAATGTCAAGAGCAATGGGATGAGATTGCGCTTGGTTACGAGTGTAGAACGATGTTTAGCTCATTTTTAGAATGTTTCATACACATAACATCAGTGACCATACATACGAATAAAAATTAACTTATTTAAAAACAGCAATCTTCTCAAAATATTCAACCGTTTGATCACAATTTCTGTTTGACCGTTCTTTTACTGATTTGGAAATTTAACACCGGTCATTTCGTCTTTTTCATTTTAGAAACATTTTAATTGCAAAGTTAAAACTTTGCATCATCACAATCATTAAGAAATAGTTTGTCTCGATGCCACTATTGAGCACACTTTTTCGTGGAAGTCTTGGTTTCTCGCGATTTCTAATTACGATTACGCAAAATGTAGTGAAGCATGAAAATGGGAAAACTTCCCAATACAGTTTATTTCTTTTATTATTTTTGGGGTATCTTACTTATTGTGAAAATTCACATTGTCACCGAAAGTTGTGGTTGAGGTTCCTCTAAAGAATGCGGTTAGGCCCTGTGTCTTGAAGCTCATTACCAGACCTGTCGTACTATGCATTTTTTTATCTGAAAGTAAAGCATTTACTATAAAAATTATTAAGGTTATTTAATTCGTTATCAATAAAAATCCTTATTTTGGTTTAAAGCTCAAACGCCAAAAATTTTCCTCGAGTTAAAAGTTAATGAGTGCAAATCAGGAAATAAAAAAGGGGAATAAATTTAAAAAGAAAATAATCATTTCGAATTATCATGTAATCTTACACGATGACCTTGTAATCCAAGTATTTGGCCAAGGGTGGTAGGGGCGGTGCCCTTCCTGACTGACTCCTGTTGGAAACTCTTGAAGCATTCAAAATTTCAGCAATTCAATGTGCGGTTACAGTTAACCACTTGCGCAAGTAATGGGTGTCCCATTACAATTTCAGATGAACAAGGGGGGTTAAGAAACGTCCCTAAAAACATGTTTGCTAATCCGGTCTCACTTTCGCCTTTCGAAAGCACTGGAGAATTGGTAACCCGTCTTTTCATTCACTCCACATGATTACTTTACCATACTTCATACAATGAAAGGCACACGCAGGGACCTGACGTGATCGACTGCTTAAGCCGAAGGAAGTCATAAAGGCGTATGCATCCTCTCTTTCCTTGGATAGTTCAGCAAACATCACACAACAAACCAAATTATTCAGAACCTACATGTGTATCTCGATGGCTGGGGAAAAAAGTTGGAGAAAATCCTATCCATATCAGAGGCTTTGCAATAATGCAAAATCTACAAGCAGCATCAAAGACGCATTTAGGTGTATTCTCTTTACGAGGGTACAAACAAACTTATAAATTTACTTTGAAATATTATACAAACTGAAAATAAATTCATCTTACAAGATATTTGCAGGTACCATGCATTTATGTGAGTAAATGTTTGAACATCCCTAACTATTCATATTGTTGATCCGGATAGCCGAAATCGTAAAGGCAGTAGTGTGGTGGAGATCTCGAATCGAAGGATCGCGGATTCTAATCCCGCCGGATGTATTTGTGATCGTCCCTTCACTCTTCATCATCATCCTATCACTTCATCCAGGAAGAGTTAATAACTCCCTGCGCAAGCAGTAGGCCCTTGCCCTTAATGGGTTGTGGAATTAGCTAATAAAAAACAACCCCCCCCCCCAAAAAAAACTATTGATATTAAATCTTAGTTTACCCGTAGTATATCCTAGTTTACCCGTAGTAAAATTCTACACAGTATTTATTGAAGTAAAATCACTCACTAAAATTCGAGTTTAAGGATGTAAGGAAAGAACCAGCTGACTGATTTAACGAAACGGAATAAACTGTTCCATTGTTCATAAAATAAATAATTTACCCATTCGGTTCATTATTTATTGGAGTTGCCTCATTTGGTAAACACAGTAATCATGTTCTAAACTTCTTATCCATCTTTTGAGACTATCCCAAAGACCCTCTACGGCAGCTTTTAAGAGGCAATCGGCATTTCCACATTCTGTAAAGTGCCTTACAGAAAACCCGAGAGAAAAACTAAGGTTTTGCTAACCCATATGCCACCTCGGCCACATTTCATTCACGAAGGCCACGTTCTCACAGGACGACCAGTCTGAAGCTTCCACTCACTCATGTCTTCCAAAACATTCGCGACGGCGAGCGCCTACGTGGCACCGTTACGTCGCCGGATTTGCCTGCGTGCCCTTTTCTCTCTCGAAGGGCGCGTGGTTCCGGCGGGGGCGGCGGGCCGCGGGCAGAGAAAGCGGCCGCCCGTTGCGTCACGGGCGTAGGCGTGGGGCGGTCCGCGCGCAGGTCTCGCCTTTTTCGCCTCCGCCGAAGCCGACGCGGGTAATTACATAAACGCGCGCGGAAAAGGACGCGGCGCGTCGGCACAGGCGTGGGGGCGCGTGGCCGGATCCGCGCCGAGCAACCTGGCGCCCTCGGCTGATTTTGGGATTCCAAGTAGCCGCAGGCGCCTTCCTCCAATTCTTTCCTTCAATTTTTTAACCGCTTATCGAGTTGAAAACGGAACTGAAACATGATCGCCGTTTCCGGGAAGTGGGGTTGAGAATTCTGCCTCGTTTCTTCGACTTCACACATTCAGCTTACGGCGAGTAGCGAAACACCTGCTCGCCCGATTTCGAGCTGCCTGGGCGCTCGAAACTGGCTTGCTCTAATGTGTTCTAAAGGCCGACGCATTGCGGAGAGGGCGAGCACCGAACGTTTGGCTAAGAGAGCTAAGAGAGCAACCTATCTCCACTACTGGGGATTCGGCCAGACGTCGCTCGCTACTCGCCAGATTTCTGAAGTCACCTTAGCCACGTCATCATTACGCACTTCACTAACTAATAGCAATACAAAAAAAAGATTATCGCAAGCTTTTGAGCTCTGTTTTTCAACAAATACAAATGATAAACTTCATTACTAATATTATGTTCATCACTGTTTAAGGTGGGCAATAAAAACTAGCACCGGAACCGGCAACCCGAAAACTAAACTCATCCCTTCGATTCCTTCGAAAATCCACAGCATGAAACTTCGTCCTAGTATTTTAAAGGAATATTAAAATAAAAATTACTATGTAAATTTCATTAAAAAAACAACCAGTTGTGGCAAGCGTTAAAGATTGTTAACGGATTGAGCGTTCCGATGATAGATGTCGCGGGTTTGATCCCCGCTAAGTGCCGGAAATTTGCCTGAGGTCTTTAACATCGGCGAGTTTGTGGTGCTTGTCGGAATCAATTTCGGAGGCCGTCAACTATAACCAGTGATCGCTTTCATGCGCCAACAGCATCCTTAAATACGTTCAGCAATCTGCGCGCGACCCTTCCTTCCCCATCCTATCCCCATTGTTCACCCTTACGGCCCAGCGATGGGGCGATCACCTATTCTCGTATGGATCCAGTGAATCTCGTGTGAAAGTTGGATACCCGGCATACTGCTTACACGCTATGAAGTCAACGAAGCATTGTGTGGTAGGAACGGGACCAATAATAATAATAATAATAATAATAATAATAATAATAAGAATAAGAATAAGAATAAGAATAAGAATAAGAATAAGAATAAGAATAAGAATATATTCGGGATTTGGAGAAAACTTGTGTATACTTATAGAAGTTATTATGACAAGTGAATAAAACGTGGTAACCAAAGGGGCAGAGAAACAACTCAAATACAGGAGTTTGGAAATCGAGTTCAGCCCAATGTGCGGCGTAAAAGCACAGGACTTTCAATTAATTATCAGAGCTGTGGGTTTTGTTCCGCAAATGTGTGTAAGAAGTTAGCTAAACTCCCAGGTAATACAAGAGACTGGGAAATGCAGTAAATTGCTTCATTTGGAACAGCCCAAATTTTGCGCAAAGTATTGTAGAGGCACCGACAGTCCTAGATCTGCTCCTATGGAAGCTGGTTACAACCCGGAGCAGACTTTATAATCAACCGACTCATATCTTCAGTCGTGAATTAGAGGAATAATAATTAATAATAATAATAATAATAATAATAATAATAATAATAATAATAATAATAATAATAATAATAATAATAATAATGAAGAGGAGGAGGAGGAGACATTTCCCAAAGGTGATTATCTCTAAGGGGCAGCCGGTTGCGCGCGCGCGCAGATCCGCGTGGGCGGGCGAAAGGCGCTCTGCGCAGCGGCGGCGCGCGAAAGGGCGACCTCGCGTGCGCGACGCAGCGGCCCCGGGAAGGCCGCGGCCACGCACTCGGAAGAGCTCGCGGCACACGGCCATCCCCGTTCCTCGCCTTCCCCCACCCGCCTCGCCACGCCCCCTCACGGCGCCGCGCATTCCTCTTTTTTACCAAACAATAAAATACTACGTGTTCATTGATTGTTAGTGATTCCTGGCGCGTCAACAGCTAAGGTCATTAGTCCCGGAAGTGTAGTTAATGTTTTCCCCCTGAAGATTTACGCGCGGCGATGGTGTAACGGTTAGCGTATCGGACAGGTACACCCGAGTTGGCGGGCGGGTTTCGTCAGTCAGCGAAAATTTTTAAGGGCGATACAATAGTTTGTACGCCTTCCTTAGAAAGAGAAGTAAAGCCGGCTGTCCCATGTTAGTAGATTTACTTGCATGTAAAAGATCATCAAGCATCCAGAATTCAAATACTTTCTCGCCCAAGAAATACCTCCTTTCTCTGCTAGTTGGTGAAAGGAGCGTAGCGAAATTTGCGTGGTCAGACGGAAGAGCAGGCCTCATGGCCTGAGTCTCGCCACGTATTCAATTCATTCAAGATGGCGCCACATTCAATTCAATTCAAGATGGCGGTGATTCATGATAGTGAGATCCGGGCGTCGACCTACTGTCGACTAGCGTGGGTTTCCCCAATCAAGTATCTCCCACAAAAGGGGCACCGTGGACAAACTCTAAGCTCCCGCCCGATCTCCCAGCATATGTGGAAGTGAAGCGCATGTTAGTGTAAATGTGGGTAAGTAAGGGGCGAGGATAGGACAAGGAAGAGGAAGGAAAGACCGCGCGCGGACCGGGACCCGTTTGTTTGGGTACTGCTCCGGCATTCGCCAGGTGTTGATAAGAAAAACAACGGGAAACTAGCGAGCAAAGCAACCGGTCGATAGAATTCTCCTCGAAACAGTAACTGAATCCATCCTAGCTGTCAAACTAGTGTCGAAAATTCTGCATAGTCGGGCTCGAACCTAGGGCCTCCCGGCCAGGGGCACTGCAGCGACATCAATCCTAAACCACCTCTCCCGGCACTAGTGATCATAACTTTGTTACCACTAATGAATAAAATGTGCTTATATCAAAGGGTACAAGGAGGTAAAATACGTGATTAATCGTTACAATAGATCGCTAAATTACTTTATTAAAACTACTAACTAAACATTTAAGCAAATATCCCGTATCGCTTAACAATTTATAAACAGCACTGCTTTAACGGCCTCGCTGTAATGGGATTCCTTATAATGTGTGATAATTTAATTCCCAGACCTGAAGACATTTGCCAATTGTAAGAAAACAAAAACTATAGCAACACCGAGATTACGCGCATATTGAAGTCGAAAGGGAAATATTACACCTCTAGGATCTGATTACATCTCGTCACACTAAGACAGGCATGCCTCCTGTAAATATGCATGCTATGTGTAAATTTTACTGAATTTACTACACTGTTTTTCACAGTATTTGTCGTAAATAAATTTTCAAAAATACTCATCAATACCATTCTAGGGTTAAGTGGAAACGAAGCCTCTTGAAAACTCTATTTAAACCCACGTAAATAATATAACTGTTTCGGTACATATTTTCAAGAAATTGTCAACTTTCTTCGACTTATAACAGCAAATATTTCAAGTAATATTCGAAAACCAATCAATTTTCTGTTCATATAGCAGAAACGTCTACCTTTAAAGTGAGGCCGTTTCCACTTCCTACCATTTAAAGTCTTTATTTTTTACAAATAATATATTTAGTTGGTTTGCTTAATATCAATTTTCCTATATTTTTGCGCATTGGCCCTTAGGGAAGTATCCAAAAAATGAAATTATTTGAAAGCTCCCTAACACGCGTTTGGGGCATCTCTTACGTGTGAGATAAGCATTTGATATTTTAAGTGCAACATTCCTAATTGTATTGGTTCTGAAATGTACATTTTAAAAAACGATTTTAGAAAAGGAAGTTTAAAATTGACATAACCATTTGGAACGTATACAAAACTTTTCCTTCAAAACATAAACATTAACTTATGAAAAAATACTTCTCATTGTCACACAGTCTGTCACACAGACACACTGTCACACTGTCACAAACAAAAACTGACGAAACTACTCCATCGTTCAGTGTACTCTGATAGAAATTCTATTCGTTTTTAACGGATAAACACTTATTCGTGTATTGCATCTGTATGCCACAGGACTGCACTGTCACATATCACACCTCTATCTCCCAAATATTTAATCTCTTTTCTCTGTACCGAAAGATTGAGCCCCCACCCTTCTGCCTGAGCGCGCCGTCGCACCGCACTGCCCTCTGCACTGACCCAAAGGTCGTGGACCGAAAGAACCGCCGGACGCTTGTGCAATCACGGAGGGAGCA